>PVJA010016478.1:0-43407 GCA_004027025.1 Myocastor coypus
TTTTTTTTTTTTTTTTTTTTTTTTTTTTTTGTCTTTTTGAGACAGGGTCTCACTGTGCAGTTGAGGCCTGCCTTGAGCTCACTTTTGTAGCCCAGGCTGGTCTTGAACTCGCACTGATCCTCATGCCTCAGCCTCCCGAGTGCTGGGATGACAGGCATACGCCACCATGCCCGGCAAAATGAGATCTTAAGGATCCAAAGTGAGTCACAATACTTGCAAGCAGTTAAGTCAGAACAATCTAAGAGGTCAGGGACTCAGGCAAGCATTAAATCTCTGCCACCAAGGGAAAGGACTTTTAATCTTACACTATGGTAACAGAGGAATCCAATGAGAAGACTTCATTAAGCAAGAAAGTAACATGATTTAGTATACATTTCTACAAGCATTTTCACTGCAAGGTGAAAAACACAATATAGTGAGGTAAACATCTGGTGACAAGAAAATGGGGATATTTCAATATGCTAGGTTAGAATTAAAAGTGGCCTGCACTACGGAAACTGGAGAAAACAAAGATTTGGCACATTTTACAGATGGAGCAGAAAAGACTTACAGATGACTTAAATATAAAAGAGGAAAGGAGAAATAATCCCTTTCTTTTTAGCTTGAGCAGCTAAGACAATGATGGCTTAGTTTATCATGGCAGAGATTATGTAAGGGAGAACATGTTTGGGAAAAGAATAAGATTAGGGAGAAAAGGGTCCTTCCTATTCAGGGCCAGTTTACATTGAGATGTTCAGCATATACCCATTTGGAAATGCTCTGTGGACAGCTGGATCCAAACTAGAAATTCTAGACAGTTCTTTTTCTCTGATTGCACTGAATATAACACAAAAGAAAAACAGCAAAAAGAAAATAAATGGACAATCTGAATATCTGGTTACAATTTGAAACAGTGAGGCTTCTGAGCTCTTCATGAAATCTACTCATTTATGAAATGTGAATCACCATCTTTGCTTTGCATACTGACTCAAAAAGAGATCAAGCTTTAAGAATGATGAGATTGAGACCAAGAGAGTTAGAAATATCATCCTAAATTTAACAAAATTACAAGGCAAGGCTCAGTAAAAAGAAAGCAGAGCTCCTGATAGGATAAAATCTCTAAGTACTTCTGAAAATTTTGTCCTGCATAAAGTAAGCCCATTACACATTACATTTCCAGTGTAAGATAAAAGCATCTTCTAACTATACATAAATAGCAACTGCTCTATCTGGAATCTTATGGAAGTTTCTATAGAACCTGTCAGAAACAATGTTTTCAGAATTACAGTGAAACAAAAAAGAGAAAGTAAAATGTAACATCTCAACTCCTATCAATATTAGATTTTTGGCTTTTTCAAGCTAAGTGTAATTTTTTTTGAAATTTTATTTTTATTTTTATTTTTTAATTTTAAAGAGCAAAAGTAGAAACAAAGATAGAAAAAACAGTAACAAGTAAGAGTACATACAGTACAGAATTTCAGAACAAGAAAAATTTAACTGGTTGTATTACATATTTTCATTATCAAATCAGTATAGATCAACAGACATAGATATGTAAGACTGATCAAACAATTAAACATTAACACTTTCAATAAACATTAATTTTTTAAACTCTTATGAACACATTTTGTATTTAAGTCACTCTTCAAAAAAAAAAAAAAAAATTATAGGGGTTGAGAATGCAGACAATGCAAGGTCCTGAGATTGATTCCTGATACCGCCCAAAATTTATTTATTTATTTACTTCTTTTTTTGAGTCCTTGTATTAGGAAGACTATATGATCTCTGCATATGTAAGACTGGTTTATTTCACTTACAAGTTTCCATTGAAGATATATCCATTTATATTTGAAGTCTTCTAGTTTATCATTCCTTATAGCTGAGTAATATTCCATTTAAGAAAATACCACATCTTTTTCAACCATTGCTTCAGATGATGAGCATTTTGGTTGTTTCCAGGATTTGATTTAGCTATCGCAAATTGTGCTGCTATGAACATAGGTGCACAGATATCACTATGATATGATGTTTTCAGTTCTTCTGGAAAAATTTCCAGTAGGGGGTGTTATGGTTTATGTCTAGTTGTCCCCCTAAAGCCTCATGTAGTCATTGGGTGGGAACTTCGACAGATTGAGACTTGACTCATGAGTCACTGGAATTATGTGTTTTAGTACTGATGGGATTATCAGTCTGAGTAGGGCTGGGACTATGGGTGTGGTCTAGGGTAGATATCCTAAGGCAGAGAGCCTGATACGAATATAAAGAGAGACAGAGAGACAGACTAGAGCTGTTGCTCTGCTGCTGTTTGGTTGGCTGCCTCTACTTCCATTTTGTTGCTGTTCTGCCGCCGTGACCTGGATGCTCTCGGCCCTGTTTCACTCAGCTTTGGAGCCAGCTGAACATGGACTGAAACCTCCAGTAACTATGAGCTAAATAAACCTTTCCTTCCTTCATTTTGAGTGTTGGGTATTTGTCCCAGCAATGAGTAAAAAGTAACCAAGACAGGGGGATAGCTGCATTGAATGGGATTTCCAGCTCTAGTTTTTTAAGGAGTCAAGCTAAGTATAATTTAGTATGACAGTTTTTAATCAAATGCCTAACTTGAGAGTTGACATTAAGAAAGAGCTAAGGAACAATATTTGTGCATACAAGTCCATGTTGTTCACTACAGCAGTACACATTCTAAAATTCTGTGTGTGTGCAAAATTCTTCACTATAATAAATAAAACCAATATTATAAAAGACATGTATTTTTTTAGGAAAAATAAGAATTTTCTTTAAAGAAAACTGAGTAGTTACCAAATATCAAACATTTTACATATGACATCTTGTTTAATCTTTAATCCTCACAGTAAACTCTTCAAATAGGTTTTATTACAGCTGTCTCTACAGAGTAGGAGTTCTCAACCTGTGGGTCACAAACCCGGCGGGGGTCGAACGACCAAAACACAGGGGTCACCTAAAGCCATCGGAAATCATAACTATAGAAAATTACAGTTTTGAAGTAGTCACCAAAATTATTTTTTGGTTTCAGGTCACTGCAACGTGAGGAACTGTATTTCAGGGTCACGGCATTAGAAAGGTTGAGAACCACTGACTTAGAACATTAAACAAGTTTTACCAAAAACTGAATCTAATCAAATTAATATAAGAAATTTAATAATATACACCTTAAGAAAATTAAGGAAAAAACTGAAGTCACAGGCTGAAACCCACTAATCAGATGGGGATAAAACAAGGGAAGCAAAACAGCCAAAACGTGGGGATTCATTTTAAAAGGAACAATTGCTTAAATTACGTTATCTTTTTATAACAAAAGCAAAAGTACCACATCATTTCTTTTCTCATCAAAATATTAGGTATAATGTTTCCAAACAACTGAATAGTAATAACAGGGCAACTACATCAGACAGTCAACTCTGTTAATCCAATAAACGATAATTACCACAGCCACATGGGAAAAATGGAAGCAATTTGATACTTCATTCCTTCCCTAATTTTATTTACTTTTCTTTGGTTATTGAATTTTTTAAATATATTTTTTCTTTTGCACATTTTACTCCAACACATTTTATTTTTCTCCCCAAGGTTCTTTAGAGAAATACCTGGATATCAAGATACTTCTTTCAATTTAGGCAATGAAGACAAATTGTTTTAAACCACAGCACATACTGACACATTAGTAGTCTGAGCACAACTCATGCATGCATCCAGAAATAAAAATGTAGGACTCATGCTAAATTTGATGAAGATTAGAAACAAAGAACAAAAATAGAAAGTAAAAACAACCAGGATTAAGGAGGGATAAAATACAAAATGCCATCAGGTATGACAGAAACAAATTTTCTGAAATAAAGACATTTGCTTTAATTTAGGGGGAATAGTGAGCAGTTTCTAGCTAAAAATATTAGTAAACACCTCAGCTGTAAACTCAGGAAATGCTTTGAAATTGCTATTTAATGAAAGCATTATAATGCTTTATAATGATTCTACCCAAGGAACTACAATAAGAGAAGGGAAATCATTTGTAACATAAATGTAGCACTTTCAAAAAGTGTATTAATTACACATGCAAACTACTTGAAGTATTTATTTTAGCAAATACAAGGTATTTCTTTTTTTTTTTTTTTTTCCAGAACCTGAAATGGAACTCAGGTCCTTGCACTTGGCAGGCAGGAACTAGTGCCCCTGAGCTATCTCCCAGCCCTAAAAGGTATTTCTTTATACTCTTGATGAAAAAGCCATTTTACAAAATCAAGTGGCCCTAGATATTCTAACAACAGCACAAAGGAGAACATGTGCCACTATCAGACTCCTCTGTATGGGATGATCTATGTTCACAAAGCATTGCAATACCACACTGTCCCATAAGCCTTAATGACAGGCTGACATTCTGGTTCCCAGGAACAACTGGCGGGGAAAATGTCCTCCTTTTTCTTGCTATGATACTGGACACTGAAATCCTTATTTGTTGCATAATTTACTATTATTGGGGGCTAATATCTCATATGTCCTTGACTTCTTTTTCTGAATATCAAAAGATGATGGTTCTTCAAAAGATGGAACCCAATATTCCTGTATCTCTTTTAAATTGGTCAGTCTCTGGCTAGGTAGGATCAAGGCCCCTCCTCAGCCTGAAGCAGTTACTGAACAGGAAACACTAGCCTTCTTCAACTCCCTAAGAATAAAGGACCACAGTATTGGGATGAGGTAGGACAGACTAACTAAAACTAGGTAAGAGGATACAAGGAAATCAAAATCTTAAAATTGTACTTTTAAGAAAAACTGCAGCTTTACACAAGGTCTTTTTTTGCTTCTAGAGGCCACCCTAGCAGATGACACCATTCCCCATTCACCTGCAAATTGTCCTTTCCTCCAGCCCAAAATGCAGCTATTTTGGAGACAACAAGTCTTACCTTCAATGTATTATTGTATGCAGTTGACTTACATAGAAATATTATAGAGCCAGACAGGGCTAGACCTTCAAAGGAAAGAGCATAGAAGACAAGATACCCTGCAACTGTAAGAGATGGATGCTCCTCCTGTGGGCCAGACCTAAAGACCAAAAGATCAAACAAATGCTTACTTCCCTAAAGCTAAGCATCCAGGGAAACAGGGGAGATAGCTCACCAGACTAAGCACCTGCAAGGACCCAGGTTCAATTCAATGCCATATGGGCCCCTCCCTAGGCCCACTGAGTTGGTCACCGACACACACCTGTAATCCCAGTGCTGAAACAGCATCACTACAAGTCTGAGCTGTATAGTAAGACCCAGTACCAAAAACATAATTTAAAAAAAAAAAAAAGATGAGCATCCAGTTTTGATCATCACCTTGAGGAAACCACGAAGAGTCACTAATCCCATTGCTACCAACTACCAGATAAACTCCTGTTCTATATTCATGCATGCTTGCTATGTGACTCGCTTTCCCATTCAGTCTTGTATTTAATCAACTTTACCTGAATAACAGCACTTATCACCTTATTGGTTGAACACAGTTTTGTCCCACTTCATGCCCACCTAGGTGAGTTCCCATGTTCTCCACCTTAGACCTGCCTCACCACATGGTTTTGCTCTATAAAAATAGCTGGAAGAGACAGCTTCCTGGGCAACCTTCTCAGGTTTCCCTCTGTTCCTCTCCCCAACAGAAGGTTTCTTTCCCCCAATAAATATTCTGCTCTTAACCTCCATTTGTTCCTAAAATTCATGCTACGGCTTTAGAGAACAGAAACTTGGCCCAGGTACCTTTCAGTTTGGGAGTTTCATTCCCCTATATCAATATCTCCACTTCAAACCCATATAGATGGACTGTAGTATAACCTTGTAGACAATGAAAATGCACATTCTAGAATATCCACCTTGAAGATGATCTTTCAATGTGTCTTACTCTCACTTGTAACTCATCTCACTTCTTTGAGCACATGCACTCAGGTCTTCAGTGCGTCCTACATCTGCCTCTGATAAACACATCTTACGTTTCTTTTACTGAAATTTATTTTTTTCTAATGGGAACTAGAGAACCTACACACTTGTTTTAAAAGGGATTAAATTCTTCATTTCACTGTTGGAAACTCTCACATCCAGCTCAGTTAAAGTCCAAATTTTGGGTAGAGGAACTCATCCAAAAATGTAGAAGTAATTTATAAGGAAATAATCTTTTAAATGGATCATAACACTGCAGTTTGCTATTTCTGCTTAGTTTCTTCATACATTTGATTTTAACTTAATAAAATGACAATGGAAAGCTTTTTATATATTGCCTTCAAACATTCTATATAATGTTGAAGCATGATTTTGGGGGTTTGAATTTTTCTTTACTAGTGATACATAAAAGCCTATCTTTAGCACTGTATCTCCCCTTTCTATTGAATGACTGCTAGTGTTATGAACACATCATACATCTTAGTAGAAAAGAGAAGATAGAAAAGAGCCTAGTACTTAAATCAAAAATGATACAGGAGAAAATATAACTCTCAACCTGCTTGATGTCTGATACACTGAATAGGTATCCCCTAATAGCAAATAATTCTAAGGAATAACAGAGGTTAAGAGTTGAAAAAATTTATTGAGAGAGATAGCTTCTGAGAGGCTAGAGGGGCCTCAAAAGTGAGTTGCCACTTGTCTAAAAATGTGTTCTAGAGAAAAACCATGATGTGGTAACAAAACCACAAGGTAAAGACAAGGTGAGTCAAAGTATAACTAGTATAATAGATTACAAGTACAGCTTTAAGCTAATATTAATCTAATAGGGAAGCAGGCCACATAGCAAGAGTACATGAAAAGAACAAAGGCATTTTGGAAATGAAATGGGTCTTGAAGTTCTGGTCATCTACTTGGGTGACTGTTATCTATCTAGATTTTACTGGACCAGCTAATACCAATTATAGTATAATTCCAAGTTACAGTTTATCCCTTAGTGAAGTATATAGTTCTAATCAATGTACCTTTATCTTGAGGCCTGACCTACCTTTGACAGATGTGCCTCCAGCCACAATTCTGATCTCTTATTTTTCTGCTAACTTCCTTAAGAGCCCACTCCTTTTCTGACTACATATTAATTTCTATCTAACTTAGCTGCCTATAACAAAGACACAATAGAAAAATATGTCCTTTTGTACTTTCGGTTGAAAAGGAAAAATTCAATTAATACTAATAAAATATTTTGTCGGAGGCGAGTGTGGTGGCGCATGCTTATAATCCCAGCACTGGGGAGGCTGAGGCGGGAGGATCAGTGAGAGTTCGAGACCAGCCTAGGCTACAAAACTGAGCTCAAGGCCAGCCTGAACTGTACAGTGAGACCCTGTCTCAAAAAGAAAAAAAAATTAAATTAAAAAATTAAAAAATATTTTGTTGGTTAGCAGAGGATAACTAAATATAAGGATTATTTTTGTTTCTTAAGCATAAGCTTTGATTTCTCATGTTTGATTGATTCAGGCTTAAACTGAACTTTCCTCCTCTATCTTCCAAAACTATGATTTGGTATATAAACAGAAGTGAGAGAGAATCATTCTGAATGGCAATTGTGAAGCCAAATGGCTTCCAGTTTGTGGGGTTAAGCTAGGTTTCATTATTGAATAGTCTACTTAAAAACCATAAAGACAAAGCAGCCTCTTGTGGAAAAACTCCTCCCAGAACTTCTGACACATTATATGTTCACTGACCTACAGTGACTCCCGATCTATAGAAAAGGATCTTCATGACTTCAGCCTACATTTCAGCCACGCTTAGCAAAGCCTGTTTCTTTACAAAGTCTGTTTCTTCTTCTATAAACTACAATAAATATATCTAAAGGCCTAGTTTCCTAAAGGGAATCCATATACTGTCATTTGGGGAGGGGAGGGAACAAACTTAATTCAAAATTATTTTCAAAGTGCTACGAATTCCTTTGGAGAGTTGATACCCCAGGTTTCACCCATCTCTCACAAGGATGTGTGAAACAATAGTCTAATAGCTACTGTACAAGTTCCTCCTGCCTTACACCAAAAAGCCATGGATGCAGTGCATAGCACAAAGTTTTGAGACACAACAGCCTGAGAAAGAAGACAAAAATGTTTCCTGACTATAAAAATGGCTAAGAGGGGTCCAGAGGGATGGCTCAGTGGTCTAAAGCACCTGCTTGGGAAAGCTTGGGTGGCTGCAGGTACCGCGGTTCGATCCCCGGCACCACATGCTGCGCCAGCCCTGTCTTCGGGGCGGGCTGAGCCAGACATAAAAAAAATGAGTGAATAAACAAACAAAGGTTCTGAAACCAGAAAAAAATAAATAAAATAAAAAATTATTTTAAAAAAATAAATAAAAATGGCTAAGAAACAACAATGAGTAAATAAGTGGAATACTGACTCAAATTTTCCAATTTATAAGAGTAGTTTCCATCATTTAAGAAAAAAATAATTTAAGATGCTATGCTATTTTTTGTTTGTTGGTTTGTTTGAATTTGAAAACTGAGGCTCCCAGGCATTAAGGAATGGTCCTGGCCATACAGCTTGCAAAGGTCAAAGCACAGCCTTCCCTCTCATGCCCTATGCCCCACAAGGCAAAACAGAACACAGCCACATTCAAAATACAATGTAAACCTATGCCTAATATTACCTGAAATAATACGTAGGCTTAGGCCCACTAAAGAGAAATAAAATCAAAATGACATCATATGGTCATATAGTACCATAACGTATCATTAGCTTTCAGAAAGAAAAGGTATTTAAAATTACCAAGTGACGTTTTTGGGGTCCACACACTTACCAGACCTTAAGAAAGCAGGCGCAGAGGAGACGACCGCATCAGGTGAGTTGGCCATTTCAAAATGTTGACTCTAATCATAAGCATCCCAGGCTAAACTACAGCAATCTTAAAACTGTTTAGTGAAAGTTAGAAGCAATCAACATTACATTAATTGAAAGCAGCATGAGCAGTTATTAACATGATGCAGTATGCAACAATAGGCAATAATTGAGAATCATTATATAATTTATTCTCTCATATGATTTGAAAATCTGATTTCCTTTGTTTGATAAATTATATTTGCTCATATAGATGAGGCAGAAATTATAATATCTATTAAACGTAAGAGTAGCATTCTTCATTGTAATGTAATTATGCTACTATGTAACAATTGTTAGAATTTTGCAAAGGAATCTATACCAGAGGTACGTTAGTTCAAGATTCAGAGCTCTGTTTTTTCTAACGTCACAAACAAAACCAAGTTAAATGTTTTTAATGATAAAAACAAGTGAATGATTCACTCAAGAATCTTTATTATATCTGCTTGTTAGAGTTAGAAGATTCTGAAACTTCAAACAACTACAAAGTTAATAGACTGGTTTCAATTGGTCTCTCTCTTTACTACTATTGATATAAAAGCACACAGGAATGTTCACCCTTGATGCTATCCATTCAGCTACTTAAGTAACCTAACTTTCACAAAGTTAAATAAAACTTCATTTTTTTCCAGTTAATAAAGTTTCCAAGGATTAAATTTAAGAAGAGACTAACATTGGAGAAAACAATGAACTGTACTTATTAAAAGTAAACAAAGATAAGAAAAAATACATTTTGGGTACATTGTTCAGTTCCCTGAAAGAAAACTCATTATTCTCTTCATCCAGACATAAACCAACAGCATTTTTTCATAGCCATATAGATATCCACACTCTATACGTATGACCATTTCAAGAAACTGTATTGACAAAAATGTACTAAGAACTACTTTTTAAAAATGTCTTTTAGGGCCAGCCAAATAGTTCAGCAGATTAAAGTGCAAGAGGCCAGGGTTTGATCCCCTGGCCTGTCATCCAGGCTCCGCCTCCAGGGAGCACTGAGACAGCAATTGAGACTGGGCACTGCCTATAATTCCAGCTTTGTGAGGGGGGGAGGGGGGACCAGGGATTGAACTCAGGCCCTTCCCCTTGCCAGGCAAGCACTTATTCTACTGAGCTATTTTCCCAGCCCCCAATTATATTTTATTTATTTATCTTTTTGAGACAGGGTCACTTTTTGTAGCCCAGGTTGATCTCAAACGCGCACCAATCCCCCTGCCTCAGCCCTCCCAAGTGCTGGAATTACAGGTGTGCGTGACCACGCCAGCTCTTGAGAGACTGTAAACAGGTGGACCACGACAAGTCCAACCTAGTAGTGAGACCCCGAACACTCTATAGACTCATCCCTAAAAAATACAAATAAATAAATAAATAAATAAATATGTCTGTTAAACTTTGTAGATGGGAGTTTTACTACAAGCCCAAGTAAATAAACAGAGCTTTCAAGATTAAAAAACAAATTGGCAACAAAATGGTCTATGAAATGACGTGCTTCTTATAAAATACTTTTTAAATGAAAGAGAACAATACACAACTAAAAATTTTAACTAAGAACAAATTAGAAAAGATCAAAAGATAACAGGGGCATATTAGCAAAGGGGGAAAATGCAAATAATGTTAACTTTCCCAGGTAATGCCTTTCACATCATCCAATAATGACATACAGTCAACAATCCTTTAAGAAGAAAGGCCCTCTATTGAAGACTTGTCTTTCCACCATGTCAACTGTTTATTGCCATACTTTTTGCTCAAAATTATATCCAGCCTGCCAGAAATAAAAGAAATTTTACACAGCTGTCAGAGGAGGTATCAACGTCTAGTGCTAAGTTTAAAGTCATGACTTTGCACTTTCAACAAGTCAGTTCAGGGCACTTGACACTTGAACTGACACTTGTTGGCATCTCTTCACCTCCATGGCCTTGGACTTGAAAACTAGTATTGTAAACTACAGGTCCCAAGAAACGAGGCCCACTTCGTTCTGAGCTCTAACCATGCTTAACCTGATTTACTTTGTGATCTCAGGCCCTGGTCCTTCAGTATCGGCCACATAAGGCTAAGGCTCAAAATTAGTGGGAAACTTTGAAGGGGCTTAACACATCAAGCAAAGGGCAGACTTCAACTCTTAGGGGTCAGGTCTTGTTCTTATCTACATTTGAAGGGACTTCTATGGAGGGAGACGCTTGGGAGGCCACACTTCCTCCTCAGAAACTGTCATAGCCTAATTTCTAGGGGTGGGGGACTCCAGGAGAAGTCAGATTGCCGTTACTTTCGTTGTGGTTGGGGGACAGACACAGACCATAGAAATGAGACAGACACTTAACGACTTTGGTTTTGTTTCTGAGGGAGGCAGGGTATCAAGTAATAAATCCGCTCTCTAAAGAAAAAGTCGGGGGACGCCGGTTCGCGACTACGACCCCCATCTGCCTCCCTCCCGAGGAGCTTGAGAAGAAGCACCTCCCACTGTGCAGGGTGGGGTGGCGGCGCCCCAGCCAGCCAAACCTGAGCGCTTGTTTCGGGCTCTTCGCTCCAGGACCTTCCAGGTCACATCGGCCATGAGCCCGGCCGCCCCCGCCATGGCTGTCCCGCTGCCGCTTGGCCCCGCCCCGCCCACGGCCTCCTGTCAGCGCCGCAGCCCGGCCCCGCCCCCGCGCGCGACACTGTCGGTAGACGCGACGACCGGAAGTGAGGGCGAGGGTGCGTCTTACCCCCGTTCTAAGCCCGCTGGGTCTTCAGACAGTCTTCCTTACGGCAGTTTGAAAAGAAACTCCGCGGCGGTGGCTTGAACGCACCTCGGAACTGCGTGCGCTCCCGGTCGCGCTCCGTGCAGTGCTTTGCGGTTGCCGTCAAGCGCGGCTACGGACCGCGGGCGGGCTGACGGGCTGCCATGGCGGCGGCCGGCGGGCTGCGGAGCTCTTGGCCGCTGCTAGGGCTACTTCTGTGGGGTCTCGCGCTGCTGGGAGCCGGGCCGATCCCGGCGCAAGCGCTGCACAACGTCACGGCCGAGCTCTTCGGGGCCGAGGCTTGGGGCACCCTGGCGGCATTCGGGGACCTCAACTCCGACAAGCAGACGGACCTCTTCGTGCTGCGGGAAAGTCAGTGCTCGCCCGCCCCTCCCTCTGTCCGCTGTCCGTGTGCCCTTCCCGGTGTTCCTCAGGCCCCTTGGACGGATGGCTGGTCCACTCGCATTGCCGAGCCCCTCTCCCAGCCCTTTAGCCTTCCTTTATTGCCAGTATCCTTTTTCAGCTCCAGTACCTGATGCAGTTACCCCATGATTGAAGCTATCCCACACCGACACACCAGTATTTGTCTAGGTTTTCTGTTGGAGATTTTTTTTGCTTTGTCTCGTTTTTTTCTTGACTGAGAAGCTTTCGGCTTTCACCCACCTACCACCGTCTCTACGAAATTTCTCCCAAGGTCTTTTGTGATTCTCAGGAATCTTTCTTTGGCTTCTGCCTTCGCTCTCTAGGCCCCCTCATTTCGTTCGACTGTGCTTAAATCTTCCCACTGGATGAACATAAAATGAAACCTGCGAGATTCTTCTCATACGGGACTTTTTTTTTTTTTTTTTTGGCCTACCCTTTTATGTAATTCACCTGCCCCTTATTTCCTCAGTTTTCTTTGAAGTACAACACTGACCCTCTACAGCTCCCAGAAGCATTTTGCAGGAACCATTGCCTCCTTTGGGGAGTGTTCTCAAAATACAACTTCTTCATCAGCTGCCTAGTCTTTGTGTTCAATACCTGATTTGTCACCTCAGTCACCGCCCCAGTCCTTCAGAACTTTCTTAGCCAACATGCAGTTCTTGGAAGTTCTTTGCTTTAACAGTCACTAAGATTTTTGTAAACCTTGATGTTCACAGTGAACATTACAGGAGGCCTTAGCATTCTTCAGTACAAACATTTGTTGCCCAGAGATCAAGACTGTGAAAGGAGGAAATGAAGAGCTACTACAGAACTAGACAGACAGGATCCTGAACCACACTTAACGACTTTAGCAGAATCCCAGAGCTTCTTGTGGCCCCTGAATATTTTTCCACCTTTTAATAATACCCATATTGGAGAAAGGGTACAGTCTACCAGACCTGAGGCTACACCATTCAAATGAGATAAACCTGCTCTTTGACATCAAAGATATCCCACAATTTTGAAATTCTGTCCCAGTGATGTTAGTTCAACTCTAATAAAGCATAGACTTAATAGATAATTTCATAAAATGCATAGGAATATGTTTTTAAAGGAATCAGTTTTTTTGTGCCTACATTGTTTGGTCATGTCCTTGTCCCTTATCAGAATCCTACAAGTCCTCCATCCTAGATGTGGTGCATCTGTCTGCTGAACTAAACAGCCTTACAATCGTGACAGCAAAATTAGGGTCAGAGAACATGATAGTACAATATATTACATTTTTATTTGTTTGATTTTGTGGGGCAAATACTATGGGTTGGGTTCAAGATTTTATAAAGTCTACCAATGAGATTCTTGGTAGGGTTTATTTGCTTTTATCTTGGTCAGCTGTGCTTTTTTGTTGTTATCTTTCTTCTGCTTCTTTAGATGTTTAGCCTGTGTTTTAGGGGCCCATTCCATTAGATAGCTGGAAACATCCTTGAGAGGACAGATGAAGTGAAACAGAATAAAACTTTTCTGGTTGACAGCATTTTCCAGAAAGTTTGTAACAAATGTGTGGTGAATGTGAGATATTTTACCAGAAATACTTTTCTAATTATATATTACTTTCCCTTAGGAAATGATTTAATCGTCTTTTTGGCAGACCAGAATGAACCCTACTTTAAACCTAAAGTAAAGGTATCCTTAAAGTAAGTACAAGTGGTTTTTTTTTTTTCTTTAAATATTAGTGTTCAGTGTAATAATATGCTGGTTGAACTGTTTCTGTAATCAATCTTTCTAATTTGTAATGTTATGACACCAAAACGCCTAGTTAGGAAGAATGACTAACAAGTGCTCTGTTAGAGAGAATAGCAAAAGTACCACAGTTGAAAAACAATTTCCTTTAAAAAAAAAAGAAAGAAAAAGAAATTTAAGTGGAATCAACTCTGTTACAAGTATAAGCACTTTTCATTCTCTTGTGGGCTGTTACACTTTGCTAAAAGTGCTGGGAGTTGCCCCTTATGCTGACTGTGTATTGGTGAGCAGTTCATGAAAAGAAAGCTCATCATGCTAAGCACGTTGTTCATAGTGGGAAAAGTATCATTAACTTGTGTTCTGATTTTTTAATTGGTAATAAATGATGAGTTATTAAGATTAATTTTGAAGGAGTTCAAATCAGGCTTTTGAAATTATCTGAATTTTTTAAATGTTTGAAATAGTAGTTTCTATTTTTCTTTTTTTTTTTTACAGTAGGTCTCACCTCCACCCCATGATTGTGAGCTAACACAATTTCCAAATAGCAGAATGTAAAAGTTGAGTGCAAGCAAGAGTAACAACTGCTAGACTATCATGGAACTTGAAATTGACTATTGTGTGAATAAAATTTAGGTCAAGATGTTTAAATTTCAGAGACATGGTATTTATAAGAGATGCAGTAAAAAGACTTGTTTTGAACATGGAGCAGGAAGTGTTCCCCTATAGAGGAGGGAGATACATTTTGGAGTATTTGGTCTGGGCAGACGATGATCCATCATAAATATAGTAAACTCAGTCCCATGGGGAGAAGGGAATTATAAGTTCTTAAGAAAAGGGATGATGAAAGCAGTATTTTAAATTAACTTACTTCCTAAGCATGTAAAAGATATATTGTTACATAGATCAGGGCCTAATTAGGAAATTATCTTTTAAAAAATCCTATATGGGAATCAGGTATAGTGTGGTCTATCTGTTTGTGGATATATAGGTGACTTCCAAGATTGAGCTGTTAGTAATTGTGCTGCTATTAACATGGATTTGCATGTACCATTATAACATGATGTCTTTTAATTCCTTCTGAAAGATACATAGAAGGTAGATAACTGGGTCAAATGAAATTTCTATTTTTATTTTTTGAGGGATCACCATACTGATTGATGATCAATAGTGGTTGGACTACTTTATATTCCCTCCAAAAAGTAGAAGAATTTTTTTTATTTTCATAGGCTTACCAGTATTTATTACCTAATTTTGATGATAGCCATTCTTTCTGGAGTAAGATGGAATTTCAGTTGTTTTAATTTGCATTTTGTAATGATCAGCATTGTTCAGCATTTGCTCCTGTATTTGTTGGCCAATTGTACTTCTGTTAAGTGTCTAATTGATTGCATTTGCCCATTTTTGATTGGATCTTTTATTTGGGGGAGGTCCAATTTTTTAAGATGTTTCTATATTATGTTGATAAGTTCTCTGAGGACTAGTAGGCAAAAACTTATTCCCATTTTTGTAGATTGTCTTTTGACTTCGGCGGATGTTTCTTTTACTATGAATTTTAATTTTGTTTGTTGATTCTTGGTGCTATTTCCTGTGCATGTGAGATTGTGTTCAGAAGGTCTTTGCCTATGTCTATGACTAAGTATTTTACCTGTTTTATCTTTTGAACAGTAAACTTTCTGTTTTGACACTTACATATTTTATTTTGGTTTTAGCTTAGTATATAGTGAAAGATATGCATCTAGGTTCAATCTTTTGATGTAGGTAGTCAGATTTCCTGGCATGATTCATTAATGAGGCTCACTTTTCTCCAGTGAATGTTTTTGACTCCTTTTTCAAACACTGAAAAGTTCAATGTACTTGGGGTTATTTCAGCATCCTGTGTTATGTTCCATATGTCCTCATATCTATTTTTGTGCCGATACCATGCTATTTTTATCGCTGTAAACTTTGCAGTATAACTTCTAGCTAGAGATTGTGATGCCTATTACTTTTTTACCCATAATTTTTTCACAATTCTACTTCTCTCTTGATTCCATATTACTTTTAAGCCTCTGTTATGCAGTTCTGAAAATTTTTTTTTACGTTACTAGAATTGCATTGTATCTGTGTAACATTTTTGGAAGTATGGCTATATTTTTTGTATTTTTAGGGAAAGGTCTACAGAGTATTCAGGGTCTCACTACTAGATCAGACTCATAGTGATCTGCCTGTTTACATCCTCCCAAGAGCTAGAATTACAGGCGTATGCCACCACTCCCAGTCTAGTATGACTATTTTAAGTATACTGTATTGCTTATTCCTATCCAGGAATGGGATATTTTTCTATTTTTCTATTCTCTGTGATTTCTTTCTTTATTGTAGTTTTTATTATAGAGTGATTTTACTTCCTTAGTTGAGTTAATACGTGCATGCAGTGTATTAATTTTTCTTGATGCTGTTGTGAATATTTTTTTCTTAATTTCTCTGTGGGTTCATTATTAGTTCATGAAATGCTTTTGATTTTTGTGTGTGCATGTGTGTGCATTGATTTTGTATTCTGCAATTCTTATGAATTTGGTTATTAATTTTTGGAATCTGTTTTCTGTGTAGAGTACCCCAAAAGAAAAAAAGATGAAAGAGATCCCAATTCCAAAAAAAACATAATAAAGGATCAATAAAAAATGTAGTCAAGGACCATCGAGATATCTCAGCAGACTGAAGTGCCTCCTTAGGCAGAATGGAATGGCTGGGGTTCAATTCCTAGCATGCAGTGCTGGCCCGGCTCCCAGAGCCTGCTGAGATGGATTGAGACTGGGCATAGTATAATCCCAATATTTGGAAGGCTGAAAACAGGAGAATCACTACAAGTCCAATCTGTGTAGTGAGACCCTGTAGACCCTGTACCCAACACATTAAAAAAAAAAAAAAAAGTGAACATTAGATTGTTAAGTTGGCCTGCAAGGGTCTGTAGGCGAGCAAACATTTCTAACTCATTTTAACCTGATAAATTAGTGATACCTTATAATTCTAGTACATCACACAAAATATCACATGATCCCAACTGCTGGCCAGTGCACGTCTCTTTCACTCTGTTTTGATACATAAGCACTTTTGATTGCAAGCAGAAGAAATTATCATCAAAAACCAAGATTTTATTGTAATAAAAAATAGTAAAATGGAAAAAGAATTCAGTCTATCCAAAAATGTTTCTGTGTTTTTTTAATTAATGATTTCTTTTCCAAGATTTGTAGTCTATAAGCCAACTAATCATAATTTTCTCGGCCTACCATGACTGTGAGAGCCTATGGTTTTTGACTATTTCTGCTGTTTGTTTTCATTTGGTTTTGTTGTTTTTTGTTTTGTTTTCTTTTTCTTTTTGTTTGTTTCTTTTTTTGTTTCAGAACTTTTGTGTGTTTGTTTATTTTTTTATGGCCAGCTCAGCCTGCCCTCAGGGCAGAGCTGACAGGCAGCATGCAGTGCTGGGGATCAAACCTCAGTCCCTGCAGCTGCCCAAGCTTTCCTAAGCAGGCGCTTCAGACCACTGAGCCATCCTGCCGGGCCCCTTGTTTGTTTATTTTTGAGACAAAGTCTTGCTATGGAGTTCAGACCTTGAACTTACAATGTAGCCCAGGCTGGCCTCAAAGCAATCTTCCTCCCTCAGCCTCCTGAGTGTTGAGATTATAGGTGTGAACTACTGCATCCAACTTGGATCTTTGGGTGTTTGATGTTTCCTCCTTGCAAAAGTGGCCCTATTCTATTTGCCCCTGCCCAAGCCAAAATGTGCCCTTCCTGCTGTTGGTAGATGGGTAACCATATCAACCTTATTGTCTGCAGGATAGCCGAGGCACACGGGTTCAAGTGGATTTAATGTAGGCAGTCACAGGGTCTAGTTGCTTCATTTTCCTGGGCCTTATCATCATCCTGGATCCGTCCAGTTGCTTCACTCTCACCTCTTGGCTGATCTCTCTTGCTAAGGAAAAGCAAAATGTAGATCTGGCTTGTAGATGGTGGATGCTCTACTCTTGGTGTGTTGGGGTATCTGGTACAGACTTGCTCACTCACATTGAGGTAGGGTTTTTTCCTTTTTTCTACTTTTCCTTGTTACTTAACTGGAGTTCATTTTTCAGAGTATTAATGAGGGTGTATCGTAGGTCCTACCTGTCCATAACCTTTTTCTACATAACATAATTTGGTTGGATTGTTGTTTTAACTTCATGGTTGTTCTTTGAAAATGCAGTCATTTTCTTTTCCCTGATTTTTTAATATTTTTACTTCTTTGATTTTGGAATATTAGAGACTTTGTCCTTTTTCTCAGATTTCATTGAGATGTGCTTTGGTGTAACTTATCTTCCTTTGTTGTACTGAACATTATGTGGAGTCCATTTGGGCTGAAAGCATCTATCCTTCCAGACTTTTAAAATATTCTTATATTATTTCTTTGCTAATAAAAGTATGCTTATATTGTTTGACATTATTATTATTTTGTGCTGTCATTTTCAGGAATCATGACTTGATTATTGGTCATTTCAGTTTCCTTATCTTACTATTTGCTTGTAATCTTTAAAATTTATTGTACACATTTACATGATGATAATGATTATATTATCATTAGTTGTTACATATACACCACACATCAGAGCTCTTTTTTTTTTTGTGGGACCAGGGTTCGAACTCACAACCTTGCACTTGCCCAGCAGGCACTTGTCACTTGGAGCTATCTCCCCAGCCCCTATCAGAGCTCTTTTTGCTTCCTTTTGTCCTCTGCCTCTCACCTCCGCTCATCTTTGTCCCTTTCCCATTTGTAAAACATATGTCTGTCTTTGCTCCGTAAATTATTTATGCTTTGTTGTGGCTTTGTGTTATGTTGCTTTGTGTTTGTTTGTCATCCAGGAGCTCTCAAGTTTTCATCTCCAAAGCTTTGCATTAAACTTTTTGCTATCATATTTTAACTTCAAAGGTGTTCTTTTTTCTCTTAGTGTTGTTTCCACTCAGCTTCTGTTCTGTTTTTGTGAACATGCTTTGTTCCCTAGTCTCCTGTAATTTTGAAATTTTCTTTTTTTTCCCTTCCTCATCTGTTTTCTTCAGTTTGCTATTTGTTTTGACTGCCTTTAACATTTAGTTTTCTTCAAAAAGCTGGTGTCTATTCATATTTAAATCACTGAAAAACTAATTGCTTGACTGGACTTGTTTTCTATCTCTTGCTCTGTATATATGTTCTCACTTCGTTGATATTTGAGAAATAGTGGTGGAGGCAAGGGTCAAACCTTTCATTTTTTATACTTTTCACAAATTGTCACTTTCAAGCTTAAAGACAAAACCTTACCCTCTGTTATTACTCAAATCCATAGTGCCTAAAACTTTCTAGAAATAAATCACTTAGTTCTTGTCTTGCTGAATAAAAATGATAAGGAACTGGCACTGATGAGTTTCAAGATAATTATCCATACCCTAACTCAAAATGTCTTGCTGTTTGCTCCAAGTAGAATTTAATATAAATTGAACATAAGCCCTATTTTTTGAGTCACTCAGGCACTATTATAGCAAAACGTTTTCAAGAATAATATAAATAATTTTATTTTAAAAATTTTTTTTAACTTTATCTTATGGCTGGGACATCCTGGCCAGAGGGTGGGGCTGGCTCAGCATGTGGTGCCAGGGATCAAACTGTGGTCCCTAAGGTTGCCTAAGTAAGCACTTTAGACCGCTGAGCTAGCTCACTGGCCCAAATAATTTTAGAATTATTAAAATACAAAACTAGGAGCTGGGGAGATAGCTCAGTAATCTAAGGGTCTGCCTGGCAAGTGCAGGGACCCTGGTTCAATCCCCAGCACTGCATGCTTTGCCAGCCTTGCCCTGAGTTCACTGAGCTAGCCACTGAAACCTGGTGTAGTGGCACACATCTGTAGCCCCAGCACTGGGGAGGCTGAAATAGGTGGATCACTAAATACATAAAAAAAATTTTTAAAACATGCATATGTTTGTGTGTCTGTGTATGTGTGTGTGTGTGTGTGTGTGTGTATAGATCTGTATGTTTGTGTAAGTATAAAAATATCCATTGTGTATCTGCTCTAGTTTTCTAAAGTGAGATGTTACAGTTTACTATAAAGTTTTAATCTTACTGAAAACCATTTTAAATACTATATAATTATCTTTGATAAATTTGAGCTAATCTTCACTATTCTAGCATTATTATTCCCCTTCCCCTTTTTTGAGACAGGGTCTCACTATGTAGTACATGCTGGCCTTTAACTCACTATGTAGTCCATCTGGCCTCAAATTTGTGGAGATTCTTCTGCCTTAACCTCCATACAACTGAGATTACAGGCATATATCTTTACACCCCCCTGACATTCCCCCATTTTTATAACTTAACATCATCTAAATGTCTTCAAATCTTTGACAAAAGATAAAACATATTAGACAATACTTAAACATAAACCATGGGGTTTTTTTGTAAGAGCAGGAAAATTTACTGGAGAAAAGTAATGGAAGTAGGAGAATGGAGAGCAGGAATAGGAATAGCTCCTGAGAAACAAGAGGGTATCTCAAATGGGTTGCCCATAGACCAGTTTTTGCTAATTTTACTTCAGATCTATATTGTTTTGTTTGTCTTCCTTGTGTTAAGTTTAGAGCTCTTTTTCTACAATAAAGTGGACTAATGTAAAAGGAATAAGAAGAGAATGCGATTAATCAGTTTTCTGAAATACTGTGTTTTATATTTTAAGAGTGCATAAAATATAGTATTATCCCTTTTGAAATAACTTATATGGTCATTTAAGATTTTTTTTCCTTTAGGAATCACAGTGCATTGATAACAAGTGTGGTTCCTGGGGATTACGATGGTGATTCACAAATGGATGTCCTTCTAACATATTTTCCTCAAAATCATGTGAGCAGTGAATTGGGAGCTGTTATCTTCTGGGGACAGAATCAAACATTAGGTGAATATGTGTTAGGCATTTTTAGTATTTATTATTAGTTGTCTAGTGAAAAATATAGAATATGCCTTATATTCTGAGGAAAATATGACAAGAAGATTGTTGAGAAATTTGTTCTTAGGTGTCAGTAATCTTTTTTTTTTTTTTTTTTTTTAGTACAAGGTCAACAGGGTCTCATTATATAGGTCAGACTGAGAGGGATCCTTCTGTTTAAAGCCTCCCAAGAGCTGAGATTACAAGTGTGCACCACCACATCCCATCTCAATCTGTCTTAGCACACCTCAGGGGCAGGGCCAGCAGGGCAGGCCTGGGAATGGAACTCCTAGCCCTGTGTCTGCCTAAACAGACACTTTAATCTGCTGAGTATTTGGCCTGTCCTAATCATACTGTTTTTTAAAAGTTTTTCTTCTGATTTTTTTTCTTCAACCTAGAATCATTATAGGATCAATTCCAGAAAACAAAATATACTATAGTTTGTTTAAAGAAAGAAGATTTCTCTTAAGAGTTTTTTTTACTCAGATAAGAGGAACCTCTTCTCTTGAGCTCCTGAAGACAATCTCTAGTGTCATCAGTGAAGCTGCTGTCTCTGAACTGTCTGAAGTGGGTATAACTGTTGTCAGGATGATTCTGTGCCTGCTACTTTTCTCACTAGCATAATGCATAATGTACCTGGCTTCCTAACATGGTGAAGTTCAGTGAGTAGGCCCTGAAATAGCAGAAGCACTGCCTTTGTCTTACTTGTGCATTTCAAAGAACACAGTGTATCTCATGGGCAAGACCTGGCTTTCCTTTAGTAACTCAAATGCAAATGTATCTGTGAAATACTATTTTTGGTTTCTTTCCTGCACAGAAAAACACAAAAATTTGCAGTGGAAATTGAGTGTCAGTCTGCTGTACTCACCTGTGATCTGTAAACTTTGTCTAAAAGCTAGTTAATGATACCTAAATGGACAGTTTTGTTCAGAGTACCAAATTTCAAGGGAGTGTTGGGTTGCAATTGTGTGGCCACATTTGCAAATACAATCAGTTATTACAGTACCCTATATTCCAACAATAAATATTGAAAGGAAGCATAACATACACAAATTACTGCTTGTACATGAGCATAGATATGTTAGAGATGGGCAATTCTGCTTATATGAGTTTCTGTGTCACTAAAGCCTGGTTGTCACTTCTATAATGATAAATTGTATATAAGAATGCTCACACAAAAGGTGGAGCCCTCCTAAGAAACTTATCATGTTGATCTGCACTCTAGAATATGTTCTGCCAATGTTTGTTCTTTATGTTGAACTTACAGTATTTCATTAGTGATAAACATTGAAAAAATTAGATGTGAATCAAGTAAATAGTGAAAGATTTCCCTCAGTGTAGATGTCAAGCATAATCTGAAATGCCTGCTGATTTACATATATTCTATTTGTAGATCCTAACAATATGACCATACTCAATAGGACTTTTCAAGATCAACCACTAATTATGGAGTAAGTATGTGTAATCACCTGTAAATGACTTTAAACACTTAAGCTAAAATGAAAGTTTGTTACATAGGAATCTACATTGCTAAGTACTGTCCCACTAAATTCATTTCTTATGGGCTGGGAAGATAGCTCAGTGAAGTAAGTGCTTGCCTGGCAAGCACAAGATCCTAAGTTCAATCCCTAGTACTGAGAAATAAATAAGCAACCAAGCGAGCAAGCAAACTAGTAAATTAATTCCTTAAAGCTGAGTAAAACCTATACTCTTGATTGTATATGTCTCTTAGCTATGCTGAAGAAAAGAGAAAAATAAAATTCATGATTTTGAAAAAAAAGGAAGATATATGTTTTTTGTTTTCACTTTGATAGTTTTAAATAGGTTTGTAATAGATCTATATTGATGCTATTTATTAACTTCGCTTGGTTGACAGGTACAAAAAATGTAAAATTTCCTCTAGAAATTCAGAAAGATTTCTGTATTGAAAATTTTTGTCATATTTGTAGTTCTTTTATCATTTATTTCCTTAAAATAGACTGATGTGCCAGGATAATTCAAATTTCTGAGAAAATATTTGGGAATAAGCTAGAGACCCTTTCTGAAACTAAAGCAAAGTGTGTCTACATTCTTATTTTCAGTCATGTTTTTCTTATGATTATTAAAATCTTAGTCATATATCAATAGGTCAGTGGATAGGGAAGTCTGAACTATAAATTCATAATTTAATATCTTTAAGGGTACTCAGGTTGATTATTTTAAATAGCTATGTATTTTTTTTAGTGTTGGAATAATCAGTAACCAGTATAAATTTTTATACCAGTTAAGCTACTGATCATAATTTCAATATCAGCAAACAAGTTAGGTTATGATTTTCAATCAAACTTCCAGGAATTACTACTGTTTCTTTTTCCTGCAGAGATAAGCTAGATTTTGCAGAGATTATATACAGAGAACCCCAAAATCTCACAATAAATATTTGTGTCTTGTTTAAATGTTCTGTTTGGGCCAGTGAAGGACTCTGTTCTGTGCTACTGCTCAGCAAGCAGTCTCTGAGCCATCTCATTCTCTTAGCTGAGCTCTCTGAGACACATGTTTTCAGCATGCTCATCATGGCAGGCCTAGTGAGGACTGGTAGGCCTAGTCCCAAAAGAGAAAAGTTGTGGTTGTGAGTTGAGGCACTTCTGCTGATGATGCATTAACAACAATTAGATACTAACATGTCTCTACCATTTTCCCCAAAAGTACATGTTTTAAGTTAGAAATGCTATTTCAATAAAACTGCTTACTGTTTTAAATGTTGTCTTTTCAGTTTCAATGGGGACCTAATTCCTGATGTATTTGGTGTCACAAATGAATCCAGCCAGCCGCAGATATTGTTAGGAGGGTGAGTAGTAATTAAAATCATGTAGTCATATAAATTGTTGCTGCTAGGGAAACAGTTCATTAGAAATCCTTGTGTAAAACAGTTTTTTTTAAAGCATTTGATCACCATAAAAATTTCCTCCAAGAGTTTGAATTTCATATGTCACTACTTTCTGAATAGAGCTTGCTTAATCTTTCTGTGTTCCTGGAAATTAGAGATATAAACTTTATATGTCTCTATGTAAAAATTGATTCATTAGATGTTTCTGAAACTCGCATTATTTCTTTTAAATGAGGTGGACACTACGGTCTTAATTGGATCCACTTTAATCTTGTTAGTTTTGAGACTGATAGCTAGATTAGTAGCTCCTAGTTTGATCGCTACTTTAACTGATAGGCTTTGTTTCATTTTTTTCAATAACTAATCAACCATTATCTGAAAAATGTAACTGATTCTCTAAGTTATGAAAATTTGTGCTAAGCCTCTTTTATTATCCAGTTAGAAATTCTTCAGAAAAACTGCCTGGACTAGAATCTTGCATTTCAAGTATCCCTACCATAATTCCTATGTGCTCAATACAAGAACCACAATACCAAGATTCTTTTCATATGATATCATCAAATTGGTTAATTATTTTTTAAATCCTACTGAATAGACAAGAATTAGTTGAGTACAGAACACATTTACTTTTATAGTTCTTGAGGAAATTCAGAAAACTACCTTTATGAGTCTGTCTCTCTTGGCTACATGGAAATCTATTGAGTTTATGCTTTAGAGAAGTACTACTTTTTTAATTAGTTTTTGACAGGTATTCATAGGCTCACAGATGATTAAACTGTTGAAATATAAGCTAAAGAGAAACTATCAAATTATATGGTACTTAAAGTTTTCCATAAAGAATGTGAATATTTTGATGCTAATATAGTGAACTTTCAATTATTGTGAATCTTCAGTGAAAGAAACCTTGTTTTTACACCACTACCACCTCAGCTATCATGTGCCAGAATACCTGCTTCAGAGACAAATTGTTAGCAGATCCTGTTGTGCCTCGTGGCTATATGTATGAAGAGGTAGAGGAGAACTCACTTGCCATTCCACTTCTACCACAGCAAGCTGGGAATGCTCAGGAATCCTGTTCCTCTGTTCAAAAGCAGGCATAGTATTCTACAGAATAAGGTGAAGTATAGCTTAGAACTTACTTTGAAGCTCAGAGTTAAATGGAAAAAGAAGAGAACCTCAAGCCAATTTGTTTTTAAAATGTTGATACAGTTTTCTCTGAGGTTAGCACTTTACATCAGTTCTATTTTATTTTCTGAGTTTTTTTTCCTCAGTAAATCCCTACTGTGAGAAATGATAGTTAGAGAGGCTAATTCAAAGGTTAAGTGGACCTGCCAAGCTCAAATAAATAGTAGATCTGGGACTTGAATTTATTTTCTAAATTATAAAACCTATGCTATTGGCACTCATTGCTATTGGTCAGTTATTACCATCATTATAGTCACAGTCTCTTTGGTAATTCTTCTTTCTGAAGCTTCTTTCAATATATATATATATATAGCTACCTTGTATTTCTTCCCAGTATAATAAATTTTCTGGAGAGCATTTTCACAAATGTAACAAAAGTTGCATGTTGCTTAAGGCCCTGTGGTAAGCTAAACGTGGTGGCAGATGCCTGTGTCCTCTCATCACTCTGGAGGACTGAGGCAGGAGGTTCACAAGTTTGAGCTCAGCCTCTGAGCAATATAGCAATTTGAGAAAACCCATATCAAAAGAAAAATGATACAAACAGGTAGCTTAGTATGAAGGCCCTGAATTCAATCTTCAACATTATTAACCCACCTACCCCGCACGCACACATAGGCACAGAAGTTAAATAGCATCACTTCTGCCACTTTGTGTTGGCCAAAATACATCAGGGCACTACATTTCACTGTGGCAGTGTGGTAGGGACACTATAGACCAGTGAACCTTTTAAAGAGAAATTGTCATTAGAGCTATATGTAAGATGTAGATCAGTGGTTCTCAACCTTTCTAATGCTGTGACCCCGCAATAGAGTTCCTCATGTTATGGTGACCCCAAACCAAAAAATAATTTTGGTGGCTACTTCAAAATTGTAATTCCAAATAACATTTCCAATGGCTTTAGGCAACCCTGTGTTTTGGTCGTTTGACCCCCGCCGGGGTCATGACCCACAGGTTGAGAACCACTGATATAGATAATACCATATAAGTAACTTTCCTTTTCAAAATATTTTTATTGCAACATTAAAAAAAGGTTTTAAAAAAGCCTTCAAGGTAGAATACATGAATAATCATTCTTTCTCCTCCTTCACAATAGAATATTCCTTACCCCTTCTAAGCCTTAATCTCAGTTACTTCTCAAGTCTGTGTGAGACACAACACCCTAAGGCAGTCACTGCAAACCTATGGCACTGCCACAGTGGGCTATTAGTTTCATTGGTAACTCTAAAAGGTTTGCCATTGCTCACTGCCCTAGATATATGTGGTACCTGGAGGAAAACATGGTGAAAGGAACTAGATGTGACTAGGAAAGGGCAGGTGGGTGTCTGAGAGAGAATTTGCCTCAGGTCATGCACTGAGTGGCCACCTATAACCAGGCCCCATTGCCCTTGTAGCCCCATGATTTAATCCCCTTCCACAAGCCCCATCTAAGGCCCTGGGGCACTGTGAGATGGGGATTGAAGCTGGGCATGGTGGCAACTGCCTGTAACCCAGCACTTGGGAGGCTGAAAACAAGAGAATCACTACAAGTCTGATCTACGTAGTGAGACCCTGCAGACCCTTTACTAAATACATTAAAAAATTAAAAAACGAAAACAGATCCCCACAGTTCAGTATGTGTACATTTAATGGATGGTTGTGTCCTTTAGCATACCTTTGTAAAATAATTTTACCTGGATTATTGTAAATTAGCTAATGATAAAGAGCATTATTACTTTATAATAATGTTTTTATTAAGTGTAAAATCAAAGAAATTATTTCTATCAAAATGTGACCACTTTTAGTAATCTAGTGCAAAACTTATTGTGTAATTTTTCGACACCTTTTATAACATCCTTCAAATACAAATTAACAGATTTATTTGAAGTGGAAAACTAGGGGGTTTTTGGGGTGAGCAGAACAATGACTTTCCTTTTGACATTGATTTGGCAGTAAAGTCTGGCTTTTCTGATTGTGTTATTTGGCCAGTATTTTCCCTAATAGAATAAGATGAATAAGCAGGTCTAAATTTGTTTTTATTTTTAACTCTGTTATAGAAAATACATTTGTAAAAGTAGAGAGGATAAAACAATGAATTTGTATGTAATATTTCTGTTACCTCACCTAACCAACTATGAATTCATAACCAGTGATTTTCTCCACATCTTTTTGTGTCATTCTAAATATGTTTAATTTACAAATGTATCTATATATCTCTAGAAGATAAGAATTTTTTAAAAATTTGTAACATATACATAGTTATACCATGATCTATTTATCAAATAGCTTCTTGTATTAAAATTTCAGGAAAGCCAGGTATGGTGGCACATGCCTGTAATCCCAGCACTTGGGAGGCTGAAGCAGGAGGATCAGTGTGAGTTTGAGACCAGCCTGGGCTACAAAGATGAGAGCAAGGCCAGTCTGAACTGCATAGGGAGACCCTGTCTCAAAAAGGCGAAAAACCAAAACAAACAAAAAAAACAGGAAAAGGCCAGCCAAATAGCTCAGCAGGTTAAAGCACCTATAAGCAGACTCAGGAGCCTGGGGTTCAAGTGTAGGCCTGCCTTGCTGGCCCCGCCCCCAGGGCACATCAAGATGCAATTGAGACAGGGCTTGGTGGTATGCACCTGTAATCCCAGCTC
The DNA here is from genome assembly GCA_004027025.1 of Myocastor coypus. Lineage (NCBI taxonomy): Eukaryota > Metazoa > Chordata > Mammalia > Rodentia > Myocastoridae > Myocastor > Myocastor coypus. The sequence goes on from PVJA010016478.1 coordinate 27,270, forward strand.
TCTTGAGGTTGTAAACAGGCAGATCACTGAGTCCAATCTAGTAGTGAGACCCTGAATACTCTATAGACCCTTCCCTAAAAAATATAAATTAAATAAAATAAAATTTCAGGAATAGTTTGATGAAAATATTATTAACATGTGGTCCCTCACTATTTCACAGTTCAACTTTCATGAACTCACTATTTGGCAAGTTTAAAAAAAAAATTCGGAGCCGGGCGTGGTGGCTCACGCCTGTAATCCCAGCACTCGGGAGGCTGAGGCAGGAGGATTGGTGAGAGTTCGAGACCAGCCTGGGCTACAAAAGTGAGCTCAAGGCCAGCCTCAACTGCATAGCGAGACCTTGTCTCAAAAAAGACAAAAAAAAAAAAAATTCATTAAATTATTTATCCCAAATCTTTCACTCTATCACAGGATTTTGGAGCAGCATACAGTATATGTATATTGTTAAAATTACATATGTTTACAAGTTTAGAAAATAGTTAAGAACGTTAGAAGTGTTTGTGTGTGACTGACTATGTGAAGTGTTTATAAAGCCTTAAAATATATATATAAATACTAAAATGAATATAACATTGCTACTTCACTGCTTCTCACTTATTGTGGGAGTATCTGCAACATAACCTCCATAATAAGTGAAGGGCTACTGTATAATAAAAACATTATATTAAAAATATATACACATATAATACTGCCAAAGGTACAATAAAAAGATTCCCCAATTTTTTTTTTAGTAGATCTGGCTAAACAAGTTTTCTTTAAATAAACAGTAATTGGCATAGCTAATATATAAATTTTTGGTAAGGGCTTTTACATGTTTCAAAATTGATTAAGAAATTGTCTTTAATAAATAGGTTATATACCTTCTTATTTCTAGTTACTGTCAACAACTTCAAAGAAGACTTAACTGATAGGACATTACAAATTATATTTGATGATTGATAATTAAAATTCAAAGAATTGAGTCATTGCTATAGAAAATATCCATTCATTTTAATCATCTTACAAGATGTATTACCATTCATGTCTATAAAAATAATAGATTTTATGCTAAATTGTGTTTCATTCATTAAGACTAACAAATAAATATGTTTGAAAGCTTCATCCCTTTTAAATGCATTTCTATTAAAATTTTGCCTTTGGTTTAATAAGTTATCAAACTATAGCATATATATTTTATTTAGCTGTGTATTAGTTTAAATAAATCAACTGCAAAGAATTCTTTAAATACTGAAGTTTTTGAAAAGAACCAAAATAAATAAAATATAACTTTCATTTCACTTCATAGTATGCACTTATTTACGCTGGAGACATGAGTGAAAAGACTTTGTATATAGAAAATGTTCTATTTCATGATAAAGTTCTCTTAAGAAAAAAAAGAGTAAAAGTACAAGTTCAAAGATACAAGAGAAAGATATGTAATTTCTATATACTAAAGAAGTCCTTGTTAGTGTACTTATTTGGATTTTTGGAACTTTTGTGAATGATTATTTCACTTATGTTTCACTGGATATATTTTTAGAGTAATAAAGTGTAATAAGTCTGATAGATTCAAAGATTAATATATTAGGTTTATGTTTTTCCAGAACAATTTTAGAGCATATCTGAAGTGGCATGTTTGAAAACCACTGGGCTGTAAGACTCTTCTTCACACCAAACCTGATATCTGCTTTTACCTGAATAATGACAATTCAGTATAAGCCAGTCGTTTAAAATTGGGTAACAGTTTTCTCAGAGAGTACTTACCATAGCCAACAGTTGACAGTAATTACTCTTAAATTTATCCCTTAATAAAATATATCCTATTTCTTTGACATTAAAAATGATAATGCTCACAAATTAGAACACCTCGCCATAATTGTGTTTTTTGTGGGGGAAATGAAATTCTGTGGCTGGTTCAGAAATATCACTGAATACATTTAATATGGCTTAAAACTGCCTGCTTTTTTACCTCTACTCTTGCTTCCATTGTGATCAGAATAGCTGTGTATAAAATAAACTCATAAGAGTCAGCTACTATCTTTTCAGTGATACAAATGTGAAATGGAAGAGCATAGGCAAAAGTATAAAACTTAAAATATGATGAAGAACTTGAGTATTGATTTTAAATGTTCAAGTAAAGAAGATAATGATTAGCATCTTTGAGATACAAATTCAAATTTTGAAAGAGACTAGGAAGAAAAACAAAACAAGTGAAGTAGTATGGGTAGATTGGATTTTCTTGCTGGTAGGCATGGATTTTGTGATAAGTGAGAGTTGGTCCTATTTATCAAAAATTAGTGACTTCAACTAAAATGGAGAATAAGAAGTAGTAATTACTTGCCTAGCATTCTGAGAAACTTAGGTTCTTCTTAAGCATTATAGATATAAATACCTTGGGCTGGAGTTTCTGAAACTGTACAGAAGCAAAGAGAAAATTCTTCTAGTAACTAAGAGAAAAGTCTTCTAGTAACTAATGCCAGTGGAAGTGTTATTCAGAGAGAAAAGTTTTACAGGAAAGTAGTCAAAAAGAGAGGAAGTCTTAATAGGTGGAAAATACCTATTACGGTCTGAGGAGTTCTCGCCTGACAGGGAACTAGAGGAGGATAATATAAGTTTGTTCCTCCTTTCTTCTGTAGTCTAACAGTGCCTCAATGTGTTCTGATTTGGGTAGTTGTATTGTGGTCATATTAAGTGTTAATAGTAGGTGAACCTAGATGACAAATACATGGAAACTTGTAACTATTGGCTTCTTTTAAATAAGGTGAAGTTTAGATATCAAAACTACGCATTTCGGGGCCCAGCAGGATGGCTCAGTGGTCTAAAGCACCTGCTTAGGAAAGCTTAGGCGGCTTCAAGGACCGTGGTTAGATCCCTGGCACCACATGCTGCGCCAGCCCTCCCCTCAGGGCAGGCTGAGCCAGCCATAAAAATAAATAAACAAATAAAAGTTCTGAAACAAGAAAAATTAAAAAAATACGCATTTCATTTGTTAGATTATCTCTGGAGTGCAAGTAAAGAAATTGTGCAATACATATTTAAAACATTAATAATTTGAAACCATCAGCTCTAATTAGTTCCAATACTTCTCCAGCCCTACAAAAGAGAATCCTATCTCATTAAGCTTTTGCTGCCACTTACTCCCTACTGCCAGCCCCTGCAAGCAGTAGAGAGTAAGAGTAGCCCTGGGAAGCACTAATCTATCTTCTTTGTCTGATGTTCTCTGTGCACTTACTTATGAGCATTTCATACAAATGGAATTATAAAGCTTGTAACATTTTGGTATTTTTTTTTCCCATTAACTTTATTGAAAAACAATTCTAGCACATTAAAATCGTAGACAAATATTGAAATGTTAAAAATATAAGATGTAGACAGTGAATTTTAGAGAAATCTTTCTGAAATGAATACAAAGCATGAAATTAATAAGATTGAACATTATAAATAAATAATTTATAAACTTAAGATGAACATAACAATAAAAATTGTGCAAAATAAAAATGAAGGGAGCCGAGCGTGGTGGCGCATGCCTGTAATCCCAGCACTTGGGAGGCTGAGGCAGGAGGATCAGTGCAAGTTTAAGATGAGCCTGGGCTACAAAAGTGAGCTCAAGGCCAGCCTGAACTGCATAGCAAGACCCTGTCTCAAAAAGACAAATAAATAAGTAAATAACTAAATAAATAAAATAAAAATGAAGAAAGCATTTATAAATAAGTCATGTAATAGTTCACTCTGTGCCCAAATCAAGAAACTTATATTCATATAATTAGAATTCTCAAAGAAGAAAGGGGTAGACAATAATTATTTAAAGATTTAACATTTCTGAATTTAGTTGAAATTTAGCACATTCCAAAAAAAAGGAAACTTTGGCACAAGAAATTTGAGTAAAATCATACCAAGACACACAAAGCTGAAATTGTCCAAAACTAATTGTGAAGAAAAGTATGACTGAAAGATCTATTTGTGTGTTTAAAACAAGGAAGAAGTAATATAAAGTCAATGGAAAATGAAAATGCACTTTTTAAATTTTCTCATACCAGAAGAAAATATCATCTATCTTATAGGTAGATTGTAAGTCAAAGATACAGTATAAATCTTAAAACAAAAATTAAGATTAAGCAATATTCAGAAAATTAAATATTCAAACTTAAATATGTCGTAACAATTCAACTAAGAAAAAGTTTTCATGATAATAGAGAATTACTAAGAATAAGACATAACATAAATACTGGAATGATAAATATATGATGAGCACTTCTAACACTTCAGGGATAAGATATTGCACAAAGTTCTAGTACATCATGAACATAGATAGTGTCCATGATGCTTACTGGTGGCCAGGTGTCACTTGTGGGACTAAGCTACTGCTGCTTGATAATCCACCCTGTACATCCTGACAGAATCATGACCCATAGGGCACAGGACAAGTTCATTTGTAGAATATACTGATGGAAATATTTTGCTGCTGTATACAAAAAGAGTAATTGAAAGACTGCTTTTGTATACCGCTTTTTTTCCTGAGTTTAATTTTTGGCCCTATTTGGTGAGTTCTTTCCATTTTTCATGGAGTTGTGGTCATTTTGATCCCTCTCTATATCTTTTAGTAGTCTGTAAGGTTGAGTTTCTTATCATGAAATTCTTTAGTTGTTCTTTGTCATAGAGGTGTTTCACTTCTCCATTGAACTTGAAAGAGAGTTTTGCAGGGTGTAGCAGTCTGGCTGGAATTTGTTTTCTTGCAAGACTTGAAGTACTTTGCTGCATGCTCTTCTTGACTTGATGGTTTGTAAAGAGAAATCTGGCATTATTTTGCCAGCTTGTGATGGAAGTTATTTCCTACATTGCACTTTGAATTTGCTTCATGCATTCTAGTTCTTTCCTATATTGCTTACTCATGGATTCCATCATTTTTCTGTTCTCCTCTATTTTTTATCCATTTCTCCTTTAGGAGCATTTAATACTTCTTTCATTATAGTTATCATTTCTCTTTACTTCAGAAATTATTTCTTATCTGATTTCCTCTATACCTTTCTGGAGTTGTTCCTTTACTTCGGACACTATTATTTCAGAGATGTCAGGTATGTGATTTCCAATTTCTTCTATGCTATTGTCTCCTGTATTTGTTCTGCATGGGCTTGGGGCCTGAGAGTGCATGTTGCTCCTTCTCTTTGTCATTTTGTATAGATCTGTCTTCTGCCTTTGGAGTAGAGCTTTGATAGAATTCTTACCTTAACACCAAGTCCAGACCTATCAAGTTCAAATTCATCCAGGTGGGTGTGTCTAGGATCTGGCTGCTGCACTCCACTTGTTCCTGCTGTAGTCTGTAGTGATGAACCTGCCATACCACTCTGGCAAGATGTTATGCTCATTAATCAGTTGGGTGGATCTTGTCTCTGTATATCACTTTGCAGAACTTCAGGGAGTTCTGCCTCAGGGTTCCACACAGGACACACTGGGCTGGGCTCTGGGTTCAGTGAAAGTCCAGCGGACCCCAGGTCATCTCACTCACATGCTAGGCCTGGGCTCCGGGGTAAGTGAGGATCTGGTGGGCTTCAGGCCATCTCACTCACATGCTGGACCTGGGTTCTGGATCAGTGAAGATCCGGCAGGCGCTAGGTAGTCTCATTCACATGTTGGGCCTGGGCTCTTAGTCAAATGAGGAAAGGGTAGGCCCCAGGTTGTCTCACTCACACAATGGTCCTGGGCTCTGAAGCTTGTAACATTTTGTATATGCCCTTTTCATAGAGCATTATGTTTTAAGGATTATTTCTACTGTACAGTGTATGAGTATTTCCTGCCTTTTTATGACTGAATAATACCCCATTATGTTGATATGTGCCCAACCATCCATGTCTTTGTACTTTGAAATAGTAAGTATTATATATTATCTTAAGAAAAAAATTATTTTCTCATTTTAGAAATTTGTCATGGCATCCTGCATTGGCTACTAAAAGTAAAATGCAAATTCCACATTCTCATGCATTTATTGATCTGACTGAAGATTTTACAGCAGGTGAGTTGTACAAAAATGTAAAATACTTGTTATTAACTGCTTATGAATTGTGGAATTTTATTAACTATTTAGTATTCATTTAATGATGAATATGTTGAGACTAAACTGCTAAAAAGTTGTAAGTCAGTTGTATTAGCAGTATGGAAAAATTAGTGTATAGTCTTTGTTTTTCTTTTTACAATAAGCCTTTGTTATTTTTATTGTCTGCACATCAGAATTTGAACTTTCCAATTTTTATTTATTCATAGTAATTTAAGTGCTGCGTGATGTCACTTAAAATTCTTTTACTAAGGCTATAAATTTAATAAGAAACATAATTCTTATATCACAAGCAATGGGGTCTTTTTAAAACTTGTTATGAAACCTCTTAAACAAATAAAACAGAATAGGATTGTACATGCCCATTCAATCATCATCTACCTTTAAGAATTATAAATACTATATGTCAGCAATCTCCAGCCTTTTTGGTACCAGTGACTGGTTTCATGGAAGACAGATTTTCCATGGGCAGTCTGGGAAGGAGTGGTTTGGGGATGATTCAAGCATATTGCATTTATTGTGCACTGTATTTCTATCATTATTATATTGTAATATAATGAAGTAATTATAAGCTCACCATTGTTCAAAATTAGAGGGAACCCTGGCCTTGTTTTCCTTCAACTTGGCAGACCCATTTAGGGGTGTCCATGCTTAGAAACAGAAAGAAGATGTGCACTGCTTTTGTGGCTCTCTCAGGATATCTTGCTTTGATGTTAATCTAGAACATATTCAAAATTTGAAGTTTTCTCATTGTCTTAGTTATTTTTTATTTGTTGCTGGGACACATACCCGACACTCAAAATGAAGGAAGGAAAAGTTTATTTAGCTCACAGTTTGTGGAGGTTTTAGTCCATATTTGGCTGGCCCAAGGCTGAGTAGAACAGAGCAGAGAGCATCCAGTTCATGGTGGCAGATCAGCAACAAAATGGTGGCAGAGGCAGCCAATTAATCAGGGCAGCAGAGCAAGCAGCTTTCTGTCTCTCTGTCTCTCTTTAAATTACATCAAGCTCTCTGCCTTAGCCTATCTGCTTCAGGCCACACCTATAATTCCCAGCAGTACTCCAGCTATAATCTCATCACTATTAAAACACATAATCCCAGTAGATCATGGATCTAGTCTCAAACTCTAGAAGTCCCCACCCCATGACTCATGAGGCTTTGGTGGAGCAACTAAACATAAACCATAACACTTGTGTATACTTTTAAGGCTGCCATCATTTGTATTCTGAAGGAGTTGATCATCTATCATAAACATAGTCCATGTCCATTCACCCAGCTTAATCTCATAGGTTAGAGTTCCATGTCTTCCACATTCAGGAGCCTTGAGCAGTTGGCATGCTCAGAGCTCAGTATAGGGGACTAATTATAATCCTCACATTCGACAATATGCAGTGTGTCAACTTTTAAAATAAGAAAGCAAAAAAAAGTAATGTTGATTGAATGTGTGAATGTTTAATTGTTTAATCAATCTTATATACCTATGTGCATTAATCTAAACCGATCTGATGATGAAAATATGTAATATAACCATTGTTAAATTTATACAATAAAAATATTAAATTAAAAAAAAATAATCCTCACATTCATGGAGGTTGAAGGAGAATCATAAATTCAAACCCAGTCTGGCTCATACAGTAACTTAGATACTATCTCAAAATAAAAGACAGCTAGGTATGTAGTCTCAATACAAAGGCTTAAAATTCAGTGCCCAGAGTCTGCCCCCCAAACAGGGGAGAGATGCAAGAGGTAGGAATATAGCAAACAAGAAAGCTAACTAGCTGGGGTACATGATCATGCATCAGCTTGGAGAAAGAAGTCCCTGGATCACTCTCTTTCAGTCTACTAGTGTTTGAAACATCAAAAATCCCAGTATTTACTCATTGCCTCCACAGTTCTCATTTGTGGAGACTACATTTGTTTTGAATGCAGTCACTGTACCTGCTGACTTGAACACAGTTGTCATTTTTTCCTGAAATAACAGATTGAGTTCATTGATTAGCTTGAACATGTCACATAAGTAAGCAAGTTTCATGACCCTTCTCCATCTTCTCTGTCACTAAAGGTAGTGGTTGCTTTTCTAAACACAGCTGGCAAGGTTTTGATATGAATCAAGAAGCAATTGATGTATTGTGGTCTCCATGCACTCAAACCTCTATTAATGTTAATCTGTACTTGTAGATGCTCCCCAGTGCTAACAACATTGCATTAGCTCTATCTCAGATCTTTAGGCATTAGGTTCTCATAAAGACACAGCCTACATCTCTTTAAGCCCACAGTAGGATTCACTGCTGCTACTGATCTTAATAGAAAGTGAAACTGACATGATAATGGGAGCAGTGAGATATGGCTGTAAACAGAGATCAAATCTTGCTTGCTTGCCTACTGCTCACTTTTTGCTGTGTGTCCTGGTCCTGACAGGCTACAGACTTAATCAGTTCCTAACAGGCAATGGACAAAACCAATACTGATCTGTGGCCTGGGTTTGAAAATCCCTAGTATAAATAGCCACTCTTATTTATCTGTACTGCTACCCAAGCCTTCCCATTGCAGATAATTTTAAGCAAACTTCCAATTTCATCTGTAAATATTTCAATCTGTCTTTCCAAATAATGATGTTTTATATATTATTGTCTTAGTTACTTTTCACTCATTGCTGAGACAAATACCTGGCACTCAAAATGAAGGAAGGAAAGGTTTTTCTGGCTCATAGTTCGTGGAGGTTTCAGTCCATATTCTGCTGGCCCAAGGCTGAGTGGAACAGGGCACAGAGCATCCAGTACATGGCGATGGAACAGCAACAATATGGTGGCAGAGGTAACCAACCAAACAGGGCAGCAGAGAGCAACAGCTACAGCTTGAGTATGTCTGTCTCTCTTTATATTGCATTCAGGCTCTCTGCCTTAGCCTCCGCCTTAGGCTACACCCATAATCCCATCAGTACTAAAACCCATAATCCCAGGGATCATGGATCAAATCTCAAACTCTTGAAGTCCCCGCCCAATGACTACATGAGGCTTTGGGGGGACAACTAGACATAAACTATAACAATTATAAAATCTTCAGAAGATCATCTTGAAACCTAAACAATTTAATAATGATTTTTAATATATTTAAATTTCTGTTCTGTGTTCACAATACTTGAATTTCTTTTTACGTTATCAAATGAGGTTCTATACAAGGCCTGTCACCAGGTAGGCCTGCGTGGGTCCCTCCAAAGAGGAAAGGGGGACCTCAACTCAGCCCATGCAAGTTCATGACATATTCATGATAGGAAAGTAGTTCAAGATATATCAGTGAGACACATAGTCAGAATTATTAGGCCAAATAAGAAAATATCTTAGTTACTTTCTCTCATTGCTGAGACAAAATACCCAATACCCAAAGTTAAAAGAGGAAAGTTTTAGGTCCAATTTATAGGGGTTTCAGTCCATAATCAGCTGGCTCCAAGGTATGGTGGCATAGCAGAGGGACCAGAGTTCATGGTGGCAGAAGACAGAAAAAACAGCAAGAAGAATGGAGAACAAGCCTCTTTTCCTCCCTTTTATTGTGTATTGTATGCAGGCTACCTGCCCTATGGTGGTTGTAGCACTCATACCCCCAATCCCAGCACTAGACAGTGAGCAAATCACACACTAGATTCAGCAGCCTCTGAAAAGCCTTTCCCCTTTAGGACTGCAAGAGACTTCAGGGGGACATTTAGACACAGGCTATTACAGAAAGTAAGAGAAAATAGGAAAAAGATGTCAGTTTGAAGAGCTGAAGGAGCTAGGTGGAGATCGACTGACCTCTCAAAAAAAGTAAAAGGACCAGCTTTTGTCGAGTTATTAGTGTGGACTAGGATCCGATTTACCATTATCTCAGCTTTAGCTTCGTGAAGTAGCCTTGGAGTCTTATCACTTTTCGAGAAAGTCTGTTCTGCATGGGTTGATTGCTTTTGTGAGGCACTCTCAGTTTTGTAAAAGCTCTGCTGAAATACAAAGCAACACATAGATTTAGAAGACTTTTTAGCAGGCATTCATAGTTGAATGTGCTTAAGTGTCTTATCACTATGTCCTTAGTGTTGAAGGGGATAAGATAGGTTATTAAATTTAGAACTTACTATCCTTCGGCTGGGGAGATAGTGTTGTGGCATAAGTGCCTGTGAAACAAGTGTAAGGTCCTGAGATCCATCCTGAGTACCAAAAAAAACCCCAAAAACTTACTATACTTATATTATCAATTTTTTATTATTATTTTATTAATTTTAATGAGAAAAAAATGAGAGTTTCAAAATGGTTTAGGACAGTTATAATTAACTCATTGCATATTGTTGTCTTCATAGTAGTTGTTCAGAGTATAAGATGCAGACATATCTTTTCTAAAGACTATTAGTACAAATGTTTCTTCTCTTCTCATTGAAGAGAAAATGGCTATATATATAGTCCAATAGTCCATAACAGTAGTGGGTTATCAGCAGAACTGGCAATGTTGGAAGCTGTTAACTTAAGCCTTTTACAACTCAGTATATAAATATGGCTTTACTTTTTATACCTTGTGGTTAGACTTTTCTGCTGGGAGGTTTATTACCAGTTTTTAGACATGCACATGCCTATATGCACAACTGAATAGAAGTATGACCCGAAGTTAAAACTGTAATACTGTATAGGAAGCAGGCCTAAAATGAAAGTATAGATGCCAAGCTGCATCCTTTTATGTATCTGTCAACACGTGAGAAGAATAGCTGTTTTTAAGTTCTTGATTGCCTGAGAAAACTCCAATCAAGGTTTTGGTAAGTACATAAGGTCTTAGGAGTTTCTCTGTGGTCCCTTTGTGATTATTCCCAACTGTTTTATTTTCTCATCTAGTTTATTCTTAGAGACTTTGCCAGAGGCATCTTCTTTTTAATGATGCACTTGATGTTTGAGATCACAAAGACTGTATGGAAGAATGAGGGACTTAGGGAAGAGTACACAACACTGGCAATGACTGACTGGTCCCAAGATGTAGCCCAGTAGTACACCTGCCATTTATCCCCATGGAGCTCTCTAATTGTGTCTCAGATCCTTACAGACAAGTTCTATGTTTTATAGAATATCTCCCTCTACATTTTTTGATTTTTGTCTTCATTGTGTTAACATATTATTTTAGTGTTTTCTCTTAGTAGTTAGATTTAAAGCCTTGACTTGAATTAGCCCACCACCTGCTTTCTTTTTTCTTTCCTTTCCCTTTCCTTTCTCCCTTCCTTTCTTTCCTTTTCTTTTCTTCTTTTTTTTTTTTCTTGCCTGCCTGCCTCTCTTCTTTTCCCTTCCCTTCCCTTCCCTTCTCTTCCCTTCCCTTCCCTCTTTCCTTTCTTCCTTCCTTCCTCCTTCAATTGGAGGGGGGACTTAGAGAGGAGAGCTGTAGTAAGGAACATTTTCTAGGTGGTAATGTTTGTTTCACTGCATGGAGTTCCTATGGACTATTACAATTAGTACTTTCAGTTTTCATCAGTATGATCTTCTGCTACACAGTTTTCTAATAGTTTTATCAGCTATGAGACTCTTTCTCAGATCGGTTGTTTTGGAAGCAGTTGGAAATTTTGAAACATTCTTTGACTACATTCCATATATTACTTTTTGGAGTTTTCAGAGAGAAGGAAGGAGGGAGGAAGGGAAAACTACTATCTTCATTTCTTTTAAATTACCTGTCATACTCAGTTGTTCCTCTTTTTTTGCCAGTTTGCAAAGGCTTTTGATTTGATTTTACATTGATGTTTTTATTGCATTTACTAACTGCAGATGAATGAAGTACATGCTTTTAAAAATAAACTTCTGTTAAAAGTATTATGTAATGAAACACATAGACATTATTTAGAAATAGCTAACAAGTATGATGATAGGATTTAAACTTACTAACTCTGGATTAAGTATAAATTGTGTTTTCATTATTAAGAACAATTTTCAAAGGAAAGAAAATTTTAATACTGAAGTATACTCTGGATTGGATTAATTTAAAACAAATAAAACCATACTTTTACCATTTAAATTTTTCTATAGTTATAAGTTGTTAGATTCTTAAGTACATAAAGAGACTGGTAGGAAGGAATTTAAGAAGACAAAACAGAGCTTGTTTTAAGCGGAATTCATCTCATATTGAGTCATATGAAATCTCAACTATTAGGTTTTAGTACATTTCATGAAGACTAAATAGCTCATTTTTCAAGATAAGAAAATTCTGTATTGGCTTATTTTCTGCTATGTCGCTCTAATCACACACAATTTAAATTTTCTTCTGTAAGAAAAGCCTGTATTATTACATTTTAGAATTTTAATTTTGTTCAGTGACATTAAACTGCCTAAAAAAGTGCTGGGATGGGGCCCATCAGGATGGCTCAGTGGTCTAAAGTGCCTGCTTAGGAAAGCTTAGGCAGCTACAGGGACCGCGGTTTGATCCCTGGCACCACATGCTGCGCCAGCCCTGCCCTCAGGGCAAGCTGAACCAGCCATAAAAAATAAATAAATAAATAAATAAATAAATAAATAAATAAATAAACAAACAAACAAACATTTTGAAGGGTTGTATACATAGTTCTCATGTCCATAGTATGTTTGTTCTACAGGGCTATATAAAGCTTTTTGAAACAATAAACTCTTCAACAATTTTTAAGTATATGTTTGACTCCTTATAGGAGCCAAAACATGTAGTATGGTCAATCTCTTCTTGATAGCAAATAACATACTTTTTTTTTTTTTGGTGGAACCAGTGATCGAACACTAGGGAGACTATACAATATTTACACATGTAGATCTGGTTTATTTCATTTATTAGTATATGTTTAATATACATCCACTTATATATGAGGTCTTCTAGTTTATCATTCCTTATAGCTGAGTAGTATTCCATGTTATGAAAATACCACATCTTTTTCAACCATTCTTCAGATGATGGACATTTTGGTTGTTCCCAGGATTTGGCTATCACAAATTGTGCTGTTATGAACATAGGTGAACAGATACCACTATGATTTGATGTTTTCACTTCTTCTGGGAAAATTCCCAGTAGAGGGATTGCTGGATTGAACGGGATTTCCAGTCCTAGTTTTTTAAGAAGTCTCCACACCATTTTCCATAATTTATTTTATTTTTTAAAGAGAAAATAAAGTGATTAAAAAATATCAGATATGATAGCACAATTTAAGTAATGTTTTTTAAACCTTTTTTTCTAATATATTTGTTTTATTTTTAGTTCATTTTTCATGTTTGGTGCTCTGGTACCTTATTTTGTGCATATTTCTTTTAGCTTCACAATGAGAGTTTGTGAAAATGAGTTGTTTGAACAAGTACAGTTATTTAAGGGGAAAAAACACTGTTCTTTCATGCTGCAGAAAAGCTTATAAAAGTTTTGAATTATTGCCAATTCGATGGAATATTAAAACAATAGTTCCTTATAAATTTGATATATAGGGGTTATAGTCTGTATATCTCCTCAAATCTTTATACAATTTTGTACAGGACTTTTTTAGAGGCAGTTGAATCTAGAATTTGTGATTGGTTTGTAGTGCAATGCTGGGACAAAAGAGACTGGAATTAAGGGTGACTCCTGGATCAGTCCACTGACTGGATTGCTACCAACCTAATCCCTGCAATCTTGATAAGAAAAAGGGGGCAGAAAGAAATAAGCTTGTTTCCCTCTTTCTGCTCTTGTTGCATTGCTGCTCGTTTTTTTTAGGGAGGTGTTCAGGGTCTCACTACTAGATCCGACTCATAGTGATTTGCCTGTTTATAACCTCCTGAGAACTAGGATTACTGGCACATGCCACCATGTCCCAATCTCAGTTGCCTCTCAGCGTGCTCCAGGGGTGGCGCCAGCACAGCAGACCCAGGGATCAAACCCTTATCCCCTATACCTGCTTGCAGGAGCTTTAATCTGCTGAGCTATTTGGCTGGCCCTGCATTATTTCTATCACCATGAAATATTGCCCCTCTGCCATGTGTCAGCCTGCCTTGGAGCCAGTCAGTTATGGGCTGAAAACACTACAAACTGTGAGCTTGATAAACATTTCCTCCTTTAACTTTAGGTGTTGGGTATTTTGCCTCAGTAAGGAGAGAATAGTAACTAAGACAGTTCTCAAGCTATCATTGAAATATATTTTGTCATATGTATTGACCCATACTTTACCCTTGATGGAATTTTCTCGTACTGATTACTGTGCTTTCATATATCTTTTTCCTTCTCTACTTTGCTTTATAGCCCTGTTATTCTGTCATACAAGGGACTTACCATTGTGGCCATTTACAGCTAATGTGTCCCAAAAGTCAACCCCCATGATCTACTCTTAAAGGAGGCCCCACCTCCTGAGTTTCCATCACCTCCCTATACTACAGTCAAATTATGACTCCAGTAATGGATTTGTCTACGGATGTTAGAGTGCTTAGGCCTAGTCACCTTCCATAAGCCTCTTTTTTGTTGTTTGGTTTTGCTTTTGTTTTATTTCTTTTTGAGATAGGATTTTCCTATGTAGTTCAGACAGGCCTTAAATTTATTATGTAGCCCAGGCTGACCTCAAACTTGAGTTAAGCCTCCTACCTCAGCTTCCCCAGCATTGAAATTATAGTATCACCATTCCAAGCTAAAAAATAAAAGCCTCTCTTTTGACTTCATGGGTCTTTTGGGGAAAACGTACTTGTTATAATTTTCTATATTTTTATCAATACATGTTTGCAGCACATAATTACATTCATTATGAGAAGTTGGTATATGTGTATTGTACATAATCCTTCCCCCACACACACACTTTCTCTCCTCTCCCCTTCTTCTACCTGCTTTTCTTGGACCATATCTCATTTGCAAAACATCTAGCTCCCTAGTTCCTATTGTTGCTTTTTGGCTCTTTAGTTTTTTTTGCATGTTAAGATTCTCCTTAGAGAAACTATATGGTATTTAACATCATTTCACTTAACATTATTATCTTAAACTACATCCGTTTTCCTACAGATCAGTCAGATTTATTCTTTTTTGTAGGAGATATGAATTACATTCTGTAAACATTCCATCTTTTCTGTATCCACTCATCTATTGATAGACATTTAGGCTACTGGCAGGATTTAGCTATTAAAAGTTGCACTGCTATAAACAAGGGTATAGAAAGCATCACTATAATATGATATGGTGGCTTAAGCTCAGATACATCAAAAGGATTAACTGGGTCAAATGAAATTTGTAATTTTTGTTTTTCTAAGGAATCTTCAGACTAATTTCCAGTGACTATACTAATTTCCATTCCCCCCAGCAATGTAGAAAGGTTGCTTTGTCTCGATAGCTTTGTTACCATTTGTTATTGTTTGATTTCTAGATGATAGCCATTATTCCTGGAGCAAGATGGAATCTAAATGTTTTAATTTGCATTTCTCTAATTGCCCGGAGAAGGTCAACATTTTGTCATGTATTTATTAGCAAAGTATACCCCCCCGATTGCCCCTTTTTTTAGTTGAATCATTTTGGGAGGCCTGATTTTTTTTGAGTTCTTTCTATATTCTAATTGTATTGTTAACTGTTTAAAGAGTTGCTGGCAAAAAAAAAAAATTCCCATTCTATAAGTTGTCTCTTCAATTACTTGTTTACTCTGCTATATAAAATGATATACTACCATTTGTTGATTCTTGATGTTATTTCTTGTGCAGTTGGACTCCTATTCACAATCTATTTGCATATGCATATGACTTCAAGTTTTATGTATTTTTATTTTGTCTTGGTGTTGTAGTTTGTTTATAGGTGTCCCCTGAAAGCCTCCTGCAGTCTTGGAGTGCCTTCTGGAATTTGTAATTGATTATTGTAAAAATGTGCTGCACCTCCCCTGGGGCAGGTGATTTGCATTTTAATGTAAGGAAGGAAGAGTAGTTAGCTGCTTGAGGTCCTGTTACTTCTCCCCTTGGCTCTTGCTCTTGCCCTCTGCCATGAAAGGTTGTTTTCTGCCTTGTGCCTCTCTGCCTTGGAGCCAACTAAATATGGACTAAAGCCTCCAGTAACTATGAGGTAAATAAACCTTTCCTGCTGTAACTTTTTTTTTTTTTTTTTTTTTTTTTTTTTTTTTTTTTTTTTTTTTTTTTTTTTTTTTTTTTTTTTTTTTTTTTTTTTTTTTTTTTTTTTTTTTTTTTT
>PVJA010016479.1:0-43371 GCA_004027025.1 Myocastor coypus
AAAAAAAAACAGGAAAGAATATACTTCTCTTTGGACTAAGAGGAAGCAGATACATATACAATCAAAGGTTTTGCAATTGCAGTGAAGAGGTAATACTAAGTTTCAAATTGAACAAGAAGAGAGAAAAAGAAGGAAGACATGAACAACTTCCAGTCCTTCATCAAGAAAGTCTTCCAGGTGAATGCCGGAAGCCGCCTTCTCAACACGTTGGAGCAACTGCCGTCAGGATGGGAAATGGGAGAAGAGGTATCCTGAGTGCTTTTCTGATCCTTGTGACCTTAAAAGGCGAGCATTGAGATGTAAGTGCCTAGCGAGCCTGCAGCCCCTGAATGGGCCTGTCTCGGAGGCCTCTTGAGCACATCCTGAGGGTTGACATTTGCTACGCTCTCCCCAGCCCTCCCTACAGGTCTCTGTGAGCCAGGGCCGCTGTGGGAAGTTACTAAAGCAGGTAGCGAGGGTTCACTGGGGGCCGCGCTTAAGAAAATCTAAAAAGTGCTGGCGCTGTTGTCGAGCAAAATAAACACTTCGTTTGTGTCTTTGGCACGCCTTTGTGTGATGGCTTAGTTACAGCAGTACTTTCCTGGCAGAGAATCAGCTTAACAGCACGAGGGAAGAAAAACAGATAAGCCCTGAGAGAGGGGAGCATGCTAGAGTTTTTATTTTATTTTACTTTTTTTTTTTAAGATTAGGTTTTAAAGAATAAAAATGCGCTATTGTATGAAACAATATATCATGCTCTGATGGGCTCTGGGTAATGTTTAGAAGGGCGTGTCCCCTGGGAAATACGGTGTACGAATGGAGCATCCAAGTAAGAATTTCCAAATTGTAGTCACCTAATTAAATTCACCAGCAAGTAGGGACATGTGGCCAAAATTCAAATTTTAGACTTGAGAGCTGGCTTACTGGCCTGGATCAAAGGCCAACAGGCATTTCTCTGCTGGACTCCGTACATCGGATAGTAAAGCACTTTTGACTAATTATTTAGCAACTAAGAGAATGTAGGAAGCAAAATTGGAGTGGGGAATAATTTCTGTAGACTTAGAGTGACACACAAACACAAAAGCCAACACCAAACAGCAAAACAACTAAGTGGAAGGAACAGTTATGCTTGAGCTAAGAAAAATAAGAACATCTACTTAGGCAAAATTGAGGGACAAAATTTTAGAGGAATCAGACGTGGCAGTACAGTGGTCAAGTAATCAGTCATTACAATTTAAAGGAAAAATGGCAGTTCATGTTATTTTATGTAAATCTTTGGGGCAGTGGATTCCAATTATCTGATTAATTATCCAATTAGCTGTTTCCATTCTTGCTTGACCTTGTTAACTTGACTGGTGTGTCCAGACATTCCAGTTTTGCCATAAAACAGGGTGTAGTGTCTCTCTTTTATGGAACAGATGGGGTCCAGTGGGCCATCCGTCATCTCCTAAGTTGGGGGTTTGCCCGGGAATACAATGATTCTCAGACTCTAAGCTTGTCCTGCTCTGGGATTCAGTAACCACTGGCTCGTGGGTAGTATGCATTTCCCAGGTGCTTGGAGACCGAAAGACTTTCTACAGGCCAAACAAAATTAATAATAATAACAATAAAATGATTCCCTCAACCCTTTTGGGACATGCAGGCGTACACTTTGAGGAGTTCAGTACTCTACCATTGTCTCAATTACTCTTCTCTCATTGCTGGGACAAATGCCTGACACCGAAAATGAAGGAAGGAAAGGTTTATTTAGCTCACAGTCACTGGAAGTTTCAGTCTATACTCAGCTGGCTCCAAGGCAGAGAGGCACAGGCCAGAGAGCAGTAGTTCATGGCGGCGGAACAGCAACAATAGCAACACCCACAGTCTGTTTCTCTGTCTCTCTTATATTACATTCAGGTTTTCTGCCCTCAGGCCACACCCATAATCCCAGCAGTACTCAGACCCATAATCTCATCCTTGGATCACCCATAATCCCAGCCAATCATGAGTTAATTTCAAAAGTCTAGAAGTCCCCAGGCCATGACTACAGGAGGTTTTTGGGGGACACCTAGACACAAACCATAACATACCGTATCAGAGCAGTTTCTAAATTGAGATCAAAGAAGTTGGGGATAGTTATTTGACCAATCTTTGTGTGTGTGTGCCTCTGTGTGTGTGTGTGTCTAGCTCAGCACACCTTGGGGGTGGGGCTGGCACAGCATGTGGTGCTGGGGATTGAACTGTGGTTCCTGGGCTTGCCTGAACTTTCCTAAGCAGGCACTTTAGACTGTTGAGCTATCTTGCCAGCCCACGATCAATCCTTTATAAAGAGCTAACATATAATCTTGATCCTGTGTGGGGGGCTACATTCCAGCTGCCTCCTGCTATTGCTCTCTCTCTGTGACACCCCAGTGGACTCTGACAAAGGATGAGGGAGATGCCCCATCCGTGCCTGCACCTCTCCCGTGGCTTCTCAGTGCTTTCCCTTTGATAACTGTGACAGGGCTTTTGACTGCACCCTTGTTCCTCATTCCTCTGACCACATCCTGCTTTTCCAAGAAGCCAGGCCAGTTCTTGAATGAGAGACTTCCTTCTGCCTCTGACTGGAACCCTTTTTCTTCAGATCTCAAACACCAAAATCTCTAACTATTTGCATTGCTCTCACAAGGGCCAGCTCTTCTTTTTTTTGTCTTTTTGAGACAGGGTCTCATTATGCAGTTGAGGCTGGCCTTGAGTTCACTTTTGTAGCCCAGGCTGGTCTCGAACTCGCACCAATCCTCCTGCCTCAGCCTCCCGAGTGCTGGGATTACAGGCATGCGCCACCACGCCCGGCCAAGGGCCAGCTCTTGAATGAGGTCTTCCCTGATGTCCTGTACCCAACTGGCCCACGCATCCAGCTCTTGCCCAGGCAGGCTCTTGTGCTTCTGGGTCCCAGCACCGTGTCTGACGTCCTCCACGGCACCACACTGTGTGCGGGCTTTTGGTTTCTTTCCCTTTCTTCTTGCCTGCTCTTTTCCTCTAGGATATGGGGGTCTTGAAGGCTTCTCTTGGTTTCTGTCAGTGTCCCCAGTACAGCAGAATGGCTGGCATATGGTGAATTCTCAAAAAAAATTTTTTTTCTAATTGAACATATGAAGGCTCTTTGAAGGAAAAATAAGGAGTGAAGTTACGGACTTGAAGTCAACTGTGACATCCTCAAAGGAAGAGGGTCACACTTGACAGGTGGGGGATGGAAAACGATTGGAGAACCAGGACCTGGGCCCTATCCATCTACGTGGACGTCATGAGATTACATTGCCTCTTGCCCACCTTGTTGGAAAAGACCACAAGACTGTGGCTCAACATCTGGTGTAATTTCACAGCCAATGCTCAGACACATGTGACAGACCAATAAATTCTGCAGCCAACAATCCAGGGTTGAGGAATATTGTAAGAAGTCACATGATATTACAGACACCACTTAATTTAGTGTTACAGTGTGTCAGGTATGGACCTCGATTAGGATTTTGTCCTCACAATAGCCTTAGGAAGTAGACATGAGCAGACTGGAAGTTAGACAGGTTGTATGTTGTTCAAGGTCATGTAGTCAATAAAGCATGGAACCTAGATTCACACCAACTTACCAGGCCCCTGGGGCTGTGGCTCTGAGCTGCGAGGCTTCCTCTCAGTAACGACTCACCCAGGATAATGCAGTGGGTGATCGATCAGAAATCATATCAGGACTCTATGGCTTCTCCCACTGAATTAATTTCCTTGAAAGTTTCTGAAGCTTTATCACTAGTAGTGAATTTATTTCCTGACATTGTTCCCACTGCTATTTCTCAAGGTATCTGAAGCTTTTTATAGTTGGAAAAGATTAGAGGAAGACAATAACTCTTGAGTGGGATGATATAACTTGCCAGTGTAGCCAGATCAATAGGGGACCGGGACACGGTGCTATGGGTGACTGTCAATACCATATGCAATACTGTATCTCAGAGTTGTCAGGGGTAAACAGATGAGGAATAAAAGGCCCTGGATTTGCCTTGGGAAAAATCATTCCCCTCACTGTTCACTTAATTGTTCTTAGCTGCATGAGAAACTGAGGTGCGTCTTGCGGTGAACTCCCTGCACTTGCGGAAATCTCCAAGCTCGGCTTCCTCTTTGTCTTTGCTTTAGAAAAAATTCAAAGCTTGCACAAGAAGCTTGAGTGGCTATGCAAAACGTTCAATTGTTCCAAACGGGGGAAAGATAGGAGACATATTTCTTGGTTTGTGTCACTCTGACCTCAACCTTGGACCACAGATATAAGGGAGTTTCTAGGAAGATAGCTTTGACCTCAGACCTCAGAAAGAACAGAACAAACTGGAGTTGTGATAAAGGACGAAGATATTTCTAGTCTGTATTTTAAGAGGAACACAAAGGGCACAGGAGAAGAAAGGCTGACTGGAGGCGTTCCTGGAACTGCTACTCTCAACAACGCTTGCACTCATCTTGGGGCATGGACTGAGGTAGCTGGGAAGAGAACTTCTACTGAAGGGGCTCACTCTGGATTACTGGGACTACCAGGAGGCTGTGCACAGGTGAAGGGATAGAGCTGAGGGATAGGGCACGACCTTTGAACAGTAAACGCTCACAGGCACTCAGGTTCATGATCCTCGTATTCTAACACATGCCAACATTGGGTCTTCTCTGTGAGTGAGGCAGTGGGCAGCTCAGCGTGGGGAGGGAACACATACTACACATTTCTCACTGAGACATCGTGTTTTGGACTTCAAAGGAGACAGAATTCGAGGTCTAGGTCTTAAAAATTTATGAAGAAAGCATACCATTTAGAAAAATTGGAGGTGGCCCAGCCAGATGACGAGGACCAAGGCTGAGAGTAGAAAGAACAATGTGAACCCAAGTGCTCCCAGTGGCTTTTTCAGTTGTCACTGACCCAGATGGTCCTTCCACTCTACCTTAGCTAAAGCATGGAGCCGTGTTATTGCAGCTAAACAAGAAACTCGCAGAGGTATAGAGATCCAGCAATAATAGTAATAAAAAACTTCACAACTACCAAGGGAAAGGTTGCTATTTTAAGTTTTCTTATACCTCTCTAAGAAGGAAGTCACAGTTCAAGTCCAAGTTGAAGGTTTTAATACCGCAGTAACAACTTCCTGATGTAATATAATAATAATAATAATAATAATAATAATAATAATAATAATAATAATAATAATAATCAGACTTCAGCTCCAAGACACACAAAGGCATCAAGATCTGACTGTGGAAGCATTATTTTGTTGTCTGTTCTTGGCCATTCTCTCCCTTTTGTTGTTGCTGCTAGTGAATGATACTGTTTCTATTTAGATTAACAGTGCTTATGGTGAGTATAGAACCCTAAAAGGGGCAGGCAGACATTTCTACAAGTACTTGCATCATTGGACTGGAATCAGGGAAATACTTTTTGGTAGGCTTTCAGGTGACAATAGGCAACACATTTTGTTTAGGTACCACCTACAAAATTGCATAAAGCGTTTTAAATATACATTGCATATGTTGAACTGTCTTACATACCTCTTGTGAGAGGTCTTATTATCCTTGCCTTTTATACAAAAAACATAGTCCAGTGCTGAACTTTTATATCTGACCAGTCTACAAGTTGGGATTTGAACCCTTAGATTTTGTTTTGTTTTGTATTTTAGGGAAGGGTCTACAGAGTGTTCAGGGTCTCACTGCTAGATTGAACTCCTAGTGATCCACCTGTTTCCAGCCTCCCAAGAGCTGGGATTACAGGCGCACCCCACCATGCCCAGTCTCAGCTGATGTCTTAGCATGCCCCCTGGGGCGGGACTGGAATGGCAGGCCCAGGGATTGAACCCCTTGCCCTGTGCCTGCTTGCAGGCACTTTTATCCACAGAGATATTTGGCTGGCCCTGAATGCTAAAATTTTGGACTGTAGTGCCCATGTTTGCCACCATGGCCCTATCCTGCAACTCAGGGGCCTCATGGTGCCTGCAAATGGAAGTGACTGTTGTGACTAATTAGTGTTAGTCCACCAACTGGGGCTGTTGAAGCATTAGTCAAGCATCGCTAGTTGTAAATGGAAGGGAGGAGGACACAACCATAATCCAGGAATTTAGTACAAGTGTAGTGAATGGAAAACACCAACGCGATGTGCTGAAGCAGCACATCCATCTAAGATCACAGGGTGGGCTGAGCAGAGTGTCTGGTGAATCTGAGGCAAGGCCCCATGGGAGCCTCCAGCCCAGGAAGTGGCCGGAAGGCTTTCTACTGTCTTCATCTTTGAGATATGATGGAAATCCTGCTTTTCAAAGGGAAAGTTGAGACATGAGAACCAAAAAACAAGGATTACTGAGGATTCCTCACAAAAAGGATTAGGGGATCGAGGAGCAAAAGATGAAAAAGACTTAAACCAAAAATACTCTCTGAATCTCTTGAGGGACTGAAGTTTTTACTGAGCTGTGGAGTTTTCTGGCAATTAAATGACTTCAATGGGAGTTAAAGTCAGGAAGTTAGAAGAGCCCGAAAGCTCAGGAAAAGTGACGACAGCGCAGCCAAAAGTCATGACTCAGTGGTGTGATTGTTGCTTAGCTAAAATTTATTCTGAGTTTCGATTTGACTTGAATAAAATCCCTTTTTGTTTTTTAAAAAATGAGGCTGTGACTTTTCAAAGCAGTTGGTGCAGATGATCTCCCTGGATCATTCCAATTATCCTGAGCAAGAGGTGGGATAAGCATCGTATGATAACTTCTAAGATAAGAAAATTGAATCAGAAGACATTAGAATCCTAATAGAATCCAGCTAAGAGTGACATTCGGCACACAGTGGCCACCGCACCAGGTGGGGCGCTAACCACTTCTCTGTTTTGGCATTAATTTTCCTAGCAAACTTCACGGCAGGCAGTTACCTGCCTTGAGCCAGGTCTGGGGAAGGCACAGCTGAAGCAGCCACTGTGTCCTGTGGAGCACGGGCACCAGCCAAGCTCTCACCCACAAAAGCTTACGAGGGACCCAGCCCCGTGAGTTTCTTCAACAGCGGGAGTGCTTGCACTGCAGACATTGGCAAACACTACAAATCAGGCCTGGGTTTTTCTCTCACAGCTTGTTGTTAAAAATTTACAAGCACACTACAAGACACATGGCTGTCACTTTCAGGGCCGCACCCGACCCAGGCTGTCCGGTGTCTCCCGTTCCTCAGTCACGTTTATTCATTCCAGAAAACCTCCAAGACTGTGGTCAACCTCTTGTTATCTGCAAGACGCAGGGGTCCAAAGTTTACCCTCAAATTCTCTCAGTTCACTCATCAAGAAAGATAAAGACATAATGCGGAATTGAGTGGCCCTCCTGCCGTACGCTGTGTGTAAGAGCATGGGCTCTGTGCTAGACGGATGTGGCTTCGGGCCTTTGTCTTGTTGGCAGTTGGTATTTATACCAATAAACCACTTGGCTCCCTGATCCACATCTTTACCATGGATAGATCGAGGGTGAGAGTGAGTCACAAATGAGAGATGCCCCTGACTGTCCCACGTTCCCAGGGGGCACAGAGGAAGGATGTCATGTCACATATATGTGAGCTTTATCTCAGTTCGGCCACCTGTTGGCTGTGTGATCTCAGCCAAGTTACAGCACCTTTTGGAGATGTGGTCTGACTATGATAATGACCACAGTAGGTCTATTAAGGGAACTGATGAGTTAAGGTTTTGGAGTCAAGCATAGAGCAAACTTTCCACACCTAACTACCCCCTGGGCCAGGGGTACATTGATTCTATGGGTATTTATGCTGCGTGGGAAAGTATGTTGTGGTCAAAAGGAGGCCTCTGTGAGTCTGCTGGCCAGGGGGCTCAGAAGGACACCAAAGACAGCTTTGGAGAAGCTACCATGGCTACTGCAATTGATTGGCTACTGGCTGCAGCCACGTTCTTGAGTGGCCGTCAAAGTCCTCCATGCTGAGGAGAGGTTTGGGGGAAGGGTCACCTCAGAGTCAGTCTTCACATGTTAGTGCGAGGCTCAGCAGGTTGCACAGGAGCAGTTTCTTGTCCCTAGCACAGGCCACTCACCATGCGGTCCTCCTAGACACATGCACCGGACTCTCTGTCACTAGCAATGACTACGAATATGAATAGCAAAGGTTTTTCCCACCACAGGCCACTCTGGATCCTGCGGCCAGAGATACCCTTTCCCATAGACATTCTCATCTTGGCAAAGTTCAAAATCTACTTTTTGTTAAAAAACACTACCTTGACCATCTGTCTGTGATCCATATTGCTTCATCTTCAGCAATTAATAACAGTCTGCATTTTTCCAGCCCCAAAGCTAGATCGAAAGGAGTGAGATTCCTGAAGGCACACGTGAGTGACTCTTCGTGGGTGTTTTGACAACGCATTGATCCAGAAGAGTGTGATGTAAGGATACAGATGTCTGGCATGGGTGAGAGCCAGCTGTCCTCCAGAGTTTCTCAAGGGAGAATGGAATGTGTGTCCCAACCGGGCAGCGGGCTCTCCTGGTACAGTTCCAGCTTCAACCTAGGTAGAACTCCTACAGGCATAGCCTCCGATTTCATTCTTAACACCACTGATGATATAAGCCAATATAATAATATTTAGTGAACTTTTTCTGTTGTTGGTTGGCAAAGATTCTTTTTTTTTTTTGGGGGGGGGAGGCAGAACCAGGGTTTGAACTCATGACCTTGCACTTGCCAGGCAGGCACTTGCACCACGGAGCTATCTTCCCAGCCTGGCTGGCAAAGATTCTATAACCTCTGCCTGGGAATTCTAAGTCCCTTGTTTTGCTCTGATCAATTTCATGATTGGTGTGCTTTAAGCCGAGCAGCTTCCTGCACCATGGACTGGTGACCTTTCTTTCTGTTTTCATGTTCTGGAGGAGATAGGGTAATGCGACTTTTGTTATTCTGATGTCCCTTTTGCATCATGTGCCAACCATGTGGGGCAAAATTTGGGCAATATTTAGGGGCCAGGTGGAAGATGCGCTGCCAAGGCTGTCCACCACACAATCTCTGCTGTAACCTCTACCAACTTTCATGACAGTATGGAAGCAGGGACAAACATAGTAACCTGGTGGCCTGATGTGGGCTGGGTTTTCAGAGCCTGGACGTAGGGTAGCACTTTGGAGGTTACGGTCAGCAGACTTTAGCTCCAGTCTCAGCTTTGACCCCGGCTACCTCCTTTCCAAGGGCCGATACATTCACTCACTGTATTTTTTTGCATACATGCCTCCACCAAAAGCAACCCGCTTCTTTCCCAGATGAAGCAGGTGTCAGGTGTTTAATTATATTAAATGTGTTTTCAATATATACAAGAAATTATTATAATCATAGTTTTGTTTCCCAGTAAACACTGAACTCCTGTATCTTTTAGCTTTGAACCTGGTTTCTATCACACTGCCTTCTTATAATGTGAAGTTAAACAAACAAACAAATAAACAAACAAACAAAAAACAAAGAAAAACTAGGTCTTGATTCAGAGGGCTTTTATACTTAGTGACAAATGTATACTAAGGTTGGAATGATCAGACATCCACCAGTAATTGTGGTCAGTGTTAGCGATATAAGCCTGTGGAGCTGTGCTTATAAATTCCAGTGCCTTCTGAAAAAACCTGAACCAGCACAGTGGGCCAAGGTAAGGCAGGAAGTGGTGTAGGTGGTGTAAACCACAGATAGTGAGCCCAGTGCAAAGAGGAAGGGGATGACCTGAGCTCCGGCCAGTTCCATGTGGCAATGTAGAACTGTCCTTGACCGATTTTGTTGTTGTTGTTTGATACAGTCTCCCTGTGTAGCTTGGACTTGTGGTGACTCTTCTATCTCAGCCTCCCCAGCATGGGGATTACAGGTGTTGCCACCGTGTCTGATTTAGAGGTCAGCGTTATGCACTGGCATGGCATGAAGTACCAGGACTTGAACTCAGGTTCTTCTGCTTGCCAGGTAAGTACATAGACCACCGACCTATCTCCCCAGCCTGGTCCTTGGCTGATTTTTAAGAGGAGCAAAAACCCTAGATTTTAAAGTTTACCTAATTTTTAAATATCAGCAAATAATCTCTAAAATGAAAAACTGCCAAGCCTCATTTCCAGGCCCTTTGCGATCCTTTCTGGAACTTCCAGAAGGTAACAAATTAGAGTCATCATTCGAAAAATAGCAACGCGGGAGATTCTTGGGTCTCACCTTACTGCGATTCCCTGACTGTAATGAACGGTCTTTGTTGCTGCTGCAACCTTTCTAATTATCCCAATTCTCAATGACTCTTTGCTCTTGGCACCGGCCCTCTGATGGCTGCGGTAGCTGCTCGAGAGTTCAGGCTGGCATGCTCCAGCTACCCAGGCGCCTGCACGGCTTTCCTTTGCATTTGTTCTGGTCTCGGCTCTGATGTGCTTCTGCAGACTAGCTCTCCCTATATGACTTTTCTCAAAGAGTCTTTCTCCTTATAGTGCTCCCTTCCCTCATTTGCATGCTTGTTAGTGTTTGAAAAATTAGATTTTTATTTACATGTGATCTGTCTTCACTAAAATATCAGATCCTTGAGAAGAGGGCATTGTCCATTTTATTCACTGGTATGTTTGTAGACTCTTCCAGGGCCTGGCGGTGTTAGGTACCTCATCAATATTAAGCAGACAAGAGAGTGGTTCTGCCGCTATGCTGTGCCTAGCCATGCCGTGCCATGCTGTGCCATGATACCAAGACCGCTGGCTTCCTAAGACTGTGGCAAAAACATGGATGTGGAAGCAAGCTAATTTCTATTAAAATAAATCTAACACTTCTGCAACTCAGTTACTGGTTGTGGACATTGGGAAAATTCTACAAGTGTATTTCAAGCTAGACAGTCCCGTTAGAATTCTCCCTCCTTCCTGAGGGGACCTTCCTGGTACGGGCTCGGTGGAATTGTGCAGCCAGCCTGTGGAGATCCACTTGAAGACTGCCCACCCCTCTGCCGCATGAACGGGGAATGTTTGATGGATATTCTCCTGGAATACAAAAGTTTTCTATTTTGAAATACTCTTGGAGGAAAGAGAAAGCTGGGAGTCATTAAAAGTTTTAAAGGTTCAAGTTGAGTAATTCAGGTTGAGAAAAATATTAATTCTAAAACATGAGTTCTCCTTGCAAATTATTTGTTGTCAAGGTGATATGACCACAGAGGAACAGTTCAGGAGGGAGAGAAATCCGGGGTACGGTTCGGCTGGCACGGTAGCCTCTCAATGTGCCCTTTGCTCGCCAGTCTTCATTTACAGGCAAGCTCTGGACAACCGAGCGCGACTTCCTCTTCTGGGTGCTCTCAGCGAGTAGGTCCAGGCTGCTTGCTCTGCGGGAGCCGGTCGCTCAGCGCGAGCCCCCCTGGACTCACGGTCCGCCTGGGGGTACACGCGCCACTTCCACTGCGCATGTACTGCAATCGGCTTCCCGGGACTCGCATCTGATTGGTTGTTCCTGGGCAGGGAGGGACGCACCTGGCGACGCCCGCCGTGTATGGATGAGAGCCTGGGCTGAGTCCTGGCATTCGCCACGGCTGTTCTGGTGGAGATGAAGGCCAAGCAGGAAAAGCTAGCAAAAGAACAGCCCAGTAGGGAACAGAGAGACAGGCTGTGCGATTTGCCAATAAATACACGCCCTTGTCGCTACTATACTTCTTTCCTTCTCCTTGACCAAGTTCAGTAGACTGAATGTGCTAACTACGCGCCTATTCACCCTGTGAAGAAGCGACCCAGCTGTATGAGCCCCAGAGGTGAGGAGGAGGGTCCTCTTACGCATGCCTTCATTGTTAAGTGATGGCACCCGGGCCAGCACCCTAGGGCGGTGCCTTCCTCCCTCCTCCCTTGGCTCCACTGCCCTGTCTTCCCAGGGACGGATGGTGCCACGATCATCTTGGCATCCTTGGTGCCCAGCCAACAGGTCTGCTCCTCAGCTCAGAAGTGTGACAAATCTGAGAGAAGCTTCGGAGGACTCCACGCCCTCAGCACTCTGACTCAGTGAGGCTGCCTTTCCACATCCGGGCAAGGCAGCGGGTCTCACCATGGGCATGGGCACGGGCACGTGGGCTCCCCTCATGCCCTTGCTCAGGAAAACACCCCAAACGACGGCCTGGGAAGGAGGACGACAGGTACTGAGAGAGCTCTTTCTCTTCTCCTGAGCTTTTTATTATTATTATTACTTCATACTTTTCTCTCCATGCTTTCAGCTCTGATGTCTCTAACTGCAATCTAATGCTTGCCTTGCGAAACCTTGTGACAGAATTTTCTTTTAATTAACGCATTCATAATAGCAACAATAATTCCAATCATTAATAAGCCGCTCACCCCACTTAGCAACAAACACAAATGGCAAGAAGTCAATGTTAATTTTAAAACACATGTAAACAAGAATCCAGGAAGGCCAAGCACAGTAACCTCTGGGCACGATAAATGGCAAAGAACGTACTCTGCCACATCTGAGAAGTGAAGGCAGCAGGAACTGTAGCCTGCTGCCTCTGTCCACTTTCCATTGGGAAGTCAGCTGGCCACCATGGAGCAGGGCTTCAGGAGGGCAGGCAGGATGTCCATCTGGCCCCGAGTCCATGGCATTCCTGGGCACAGTGGCTGCTGTGTGCTGCTTTTCTTTTCTTTCTTTTTATAGTTGGTACCAGGAATTGAACTCAGGACCTAGAACTTGCCAGGTGGGCACTTGTGCCGCTGAGCTATCTCCCCAGCCCTGAATGTTTTTTTTCTTCTCTTTTCTTTCCTCTTCTTTTCATTTCTTTTTCCCCCCCCTCCCTCCCCTCTTCCTTCTTTTTTGCAGCACTAGAGATTAAGCCCAGGGAATATGGCTCCACATCCACAATCTTAAAACATTTTTTGAGGCAGAGTCTTGCAAAATTGCCCACGCTGGGCTTGAACTTGTGATCCTCCTGCCTAACCTTCTTACTAGCTGCATTTACAAGTGCAAGTGGTTGACTGTGATATATTTTTGTTGAGTGAGTGAACAGTCAAATCTCAAAGGGGTCCTGACAGCTCTCCTAGGAAGAACTATAGTCTCTATGACACAGAGCCTCGCTTGGCAAGCATAGTGGGTCAGCTCCAAATGTCAAACTGACCCAGTGTTTGCCAAAAATACCTATGAGGGTCCAGACATTGTTTATTGCATTCTGTTTCATCTGCATTCCAATTTAACTCAATCCAATCACATCACAGACCCTGCATCCCGCAATCTGCGTCTGTGAGCCTTGAGGCTCCTGGCTCTGTGGGTGCCTGGTGAGCAGAGAGAAGACGCTGGACTATTTCCCGCTGTGATTGTCGCCTTGTGGGGGCTTGTCCGTCTGTCTCAGGCCCACCTCTGGGACATGGCTGTGGCTATAGCTTGTGCAGTAACAGGGCGCTGCCGGGGGCCACCGTCTGTCTTCTTCCCCGCCAAGCTCTGCGGCGCAGCCTCGGGCTGGTGAGCTAGGCCCGATGTGCAGCGCCCGCCCCGTGACAGACCCGGATGTCTGCGATCATTTCCTCTACCGCTTTTCATATCACTGAGCTGGAACCATCAGGCCTGCCAAGAGCAAGGGCCCCGGATGAAAGGCCAGTGCATTAAGACGGCGCATAATTGCCAGGTTCTGAGTTGCTGACATTAATCGTTTTACTGAAAGAAGACAGTAGATTCTCCGCGTCTTTCTTGCTCTCTCTGCCTCTCTTTCGCTCTTGCTGGCGCACAGGAATTGTGTGTGTGGGGGGGTGAGACCACCCTGCCAAGCTTTGCTAATTAAAAGTAATATGTCTCCCCCCTTTTCTTTTGGCAATTTGATAATACAGAACCCTTACTTGGGGGCCACAAGGGGAAACACACGGAGACAGATAAAAAATGTTTTGTGTTCATCGAAGCACAACTCCGTTAATGCGTATTATCCCATTAATGCACATCAACATGGGGAATCGGCTCACCAGTGCAAGCAGGAAGCATACACTTATCATCATTTGATAACATGTTTAATGACAGATTGACGGGAGATTTGCAAATGTGAACTGGCGTCAGTGTTGCTAACTTCAGCTTCTGCCGCCGTCTCTGCTATGCCAGCATATTTATGTGCATAATTTGATTTCTCAGCCACACTGTTAGTACATTTTTAATATTAACTATGCACGAACAGACAGCCGAACTTAAGTTGCACTGATGGTCGGGGTTCATTAGATTGAAAAAGATGGGCGTGCGGGACTGAGACGGAAGCGGCGGCCCCACATCTGAGAAGCCACGCTCAGCAGACCGACTTGGTTCTCATAGGCGAGCCCAAGCGGCCCACTGCAGGGTGGCTGAGGAGGAGGCGAAGCTCTTCCGAATGAGGGAGGAAGCGGAGAGGAAGTGGAAGAAGAAGCAGCGGAAGGCCCAGCCCCAGCATCTGGCCAGGCACTTTGCAGAGCCCAGGGACCTGGCAGCCCAATCTGCCTTCCTACATACGACCGCCCTTCGTCCAAACTGGCTGAGTCGCCTCTCAAGTCCTTTTAGCATTCGGGTGTGAGCTGTAGGAAGCAGCTGAGCAATGACTCCGACGTGCTTCTCAGAAACTTGGGCCCCTGCCCCTGCTCAGGGAAACCTTCCCTCCAGGGACACAGGGTACCTCCATCTATCTGTTTTTTTTTTTTTTTTTTTCCCTGTCACTCAACATCGGCAAGACCCACGGGAGCGATCGGCTACCCTGTCACCTCCGCCTCTCCATCTGTGAAGTGAGCAAGAGGCTCACCTTGATTTCACAGGGTGGCAGGGAAGGGGGGTTTAAAGAAGCAAAAGGACAGAGGCGCTTGGCCCTGTGCTGTCTGCCCCTTCTCAGGTCTCAGCAAGAATGTCACCTCCTCACAGGGGACTCTCCTGACCACCTACTACAGAGCGGCCTTCCTGGTTCCCTGTCCTTGTCCCTTGCAGCGCAGCAGTAAGGCTATTAGCTCCCTCTCATCACTGGCCAGCTTGGAAATTCCCAGAGGGCAGAGGCCTCCGTCTTCCTGTTCCTGGACCCAGGGCCTGGCGCTGTCCCTGGACATAGCTGGCATTTCAATTCTCTGTTGCCTGAGTGAGGGGGAGGAGAGAGTCTGCTCAGGTGGGTGCACTCACCCTGCTGGGGGATCCCCTTAGCAGTGGTTCTCAACCTTTCTAATGCCGTGACCCCACAATACAGTTCCTCATGTTTCAGTGACCCCAAACCAAAAAGTAATTTTGGTGGCTACTTCAAAAGTGTAATTTTGCTATAGTTATGATTCAGAATGTAAATATCTGACATGCATTATGTATTCTCATTGCTACAAATCAAACATAATTTAAACACAGTGATTAATCACAAAAACAATATTTAATTATATGTTGAGAAATATTTATTACTAATTCCAATAAATAACATTTCACCATGGCATAGCATAAGTTTTAAAAATGATTGGAAATATGTATTTTCCGATGGCTTTGGGCGACCCCTGTGTTTTGGTCATTCGACCCCCGCCGGGGTCGCAACCCACAGGTTGAGAACTGCTGGCTTAGGGGTTGCTTGGGGACCTGAGCTCTTTTGGAACCCTTCATCTCAGGCCACGGGCCTCTATTTCATGCTCAGGCCACCTCAGTGGCTGTTGTATTCCTGGCTTCAGGGAATGAGTTCATCTCATGACGTCTGCATGGAGCATGTGGTAGGTGTGGGGTCAACGTGAGGCCTTCAAGGAGCTTCCTGGCAAGGAGGAGGGGGCATATTCACACACACACAGCCCATGCTGTGACCTGTTTTTGCACACACCAGGCAGAATCACCTGTAGAAACACCTACTGCGTAGTGAGTGCCCCTTCCCGGTTTGAAATCCTTCAGTATACTAAAAAAAACAAAAACAAAAACTAAATGCTATTTCTTATCTCATTGGGCCTGGGCTCTTTTCGGCCTTGCTGTCTTACAAGTCCAGTGATACTGGACTTCTTTTGGTCTCTCCCGGCTCTCACTTGCCCCAGGGCCTTTGCACTTGTGATTTCTGTCTGCAGCCTCTTTCCCATTTATTGCAGGATGGGCCTCTCCCAAGAGGTCTGCCTGGATCAGCTAAAGGAAACTGGCACCATTGTTACACAGACCCTTAACCCTTTACTCGCTGGGTGGGACCTGAAATTATCTTGTTTACTTGTCCCCTCTTGTCTTCCCCTTCCAATCAGAGGACAGGGTCCCTGCTGGGATGGGCGCTCTGCTCTGCTCACCGCTATGTCCTTGGAGCCTAGTACAGGGCCAGACATGAGAAGGAACATAAATATAAGCTATGAAATTTATAAAGGAAGCAGGCAAAAACGGTGCTGGAGGAGACACCAGAGGCCTAGATTGCTTATGACAAACGCAGGAGTCCAATCCAGCCTGCCATAATTTTTGTAAAGACCATACATTTAAGGATAATCTTGGCATTTGTGAATGATTAGAAGGCTGGGTGCAGCGGCACATGCTTGCCATCGCAGCATGCGGGAGGCTGAGGCAGGAGCATCGTTGTCGAGATCGAGACCAGCCCGGGGTACAAAGTGAGCTCAAGACCAGCCCGAACTGCATACTGAGAACTTGTGTCAAAAAGACCCTCTAAAAATTAGAAGAAAAAAATTAAAAAGAATAGTATTTTATGACATAGGAAAATTATATGTGAGTGTCCAGTAACGTTTTACTGGAACCTGGCCCGCTTCCATTCACCTCCTTAGGATCTGCCTGTGTGTGCCAAAGGTACATAGCAGAGTTTCGACGAAGGCATGTGACCGACATGCTGGGAATATTTGCCGTCTGCTCCTTTTGAGGAAAAGTTTGATGATTTCTGATTTAGAAAAAGTGTTCAGGGAAGAGTCCTTATCAAACATGAGGCTTGTGTGGAGATTTAGAAGATCCGCGTGAGTAACACACAGTTCAGAAAGGCGGCATTGAAGCAGCTGAGGTAGGAAAACGGCCCATGGAAGAGCAGCTCCACTCCACGACACAAGAGCTTTGAACTGCGACTTTTAAACCACCAGTGTGTACCGACAGACTGGGGCCGTGGAGCAGGGGGCACTAGAAAGACCTAGCCCTGGTGTCTGTGTCAATCCTAGCGACCATGAGGATGCTCTCTAGATAACACAGCTACAGCAAAGCAACATGGAGGAGGACAAGCAGGGCCAGCATGGTGGACCTCAGCCCTGGAGCCCTCGGCGATGAAATGGAGGCTGAAAAGACGGCTGAGACCGACAGGACGGCCTGTGCAGCCTGAGCCAGGACACCGTGAGCATGGTGGCCTTGCTCATCATTTTAGCAAAGAAACATGGGCAGATGTCCTAAGAGTGAGAAGCTGGCCGAGGCCCGCTCATGCAAGATGAGGCAGATTCAGGATCATTTCCCATCAAAACACGCGGCAGTCGCGGCTCCTCGGAGCATGCCCATCTCTGCCCCAGATGTGCACTCTGACGCTAACCTGTTTCCATAGGTATAGTCAAATCCGGGCCAGAGAGAGCATCCTGTTACCCCAGCTAGGGGCATCGCTCCAACATCTGTCCTCCAAAAGACCACTAGACCCAACCTCGATGTGCCTGGCACAATAGGGAAGCAGGCACTCTTTCCTGGAGGAGCGTCGAACCTGGTGTATACAAACCCAGAGCTGGCACATGCATTCTTGCCCTTTGCCCATGCGTGAGACCAACCAGCAGAAAGCCAAGCTGAGATGAACACAGGTCAAAGTGGCAGGGCACCTAGCTTTCGAAACCAGGATGCCCCTGTACCTTAAGTCGATTGTATCCGTGCATAAGCTGATAAATTTATTGCCTTACTCAGCTATGTTTGTCTTGGTTCACAGCCAGTTGTAAACAAGAGATTTTGATAAACACAGTTTAGAGATAACACGCCCAACAGTTTGAACTGCTGTTTCCAACTTAATTGTATGGCCAATCTTTTCAGAGTTAAGGAACATACTAGGTGGAGTCGAGAGGTGCAGCTGCTTCCCTGACGCTCACTCCAGGTACCTCAGAGGAGATACTTCTCTTGATGCCATAGTAATTACCTGGCCTGTGTTACTCATCCCTGTAAGTGGTCTCAGAAGGCATAGAACTTTCTAGGCCACCTCTGGTTTGCTTAAGAGTTTTGAACCTCGCTGTTTCTGCCTCTCTCCTTACCTCCCTGTTTCTTATGGATTGTCTGGGTTGACCAGCTGCCTTGCTTCGACTTGGCTTTGTTAGGTGAATGAGGCTCCCCTCGGACAGTTGGTGCACCTTTCTCATGGTGACACAAGGTCAGACCCAAAGGAGGACTTGCTCACAGAAGCAAACTATTTGGAGTGCTCCCAACAAGCCAGGCTTTGGGCTGAAAGCAATTGTTCTGAGTGTCACCTCCAGATTAGCTCCACTGCTATAATCTAGTAACACATTAGGAATCTGCATTATCTGGCCCTATCCTGGAGCTTTTGAACTTAGGACTCTGAGCAAGGGACCCAGCCCTCCGGGCCTCTCTATGTGTTAAGAAGCACGCCCAGGACTAAGAACCATGAGCTCAAAGCATGACTTGGATTGTTTCTTTTATCTCTCTCCCCTGTACCCTGACAACAGACAGTTCTCATTTTACAGATGAAGAAACTGTGGCCCAGGTTGGCTAGGATAGTTATTCTTACACTAGTAAGTAAGGGGCACCTAGGTTCCAACCCAGGTAGCCTGAACCATGTACCTCTCTAATGCTCCCTGGTGACTCTGGCTAGATCCACCCAGCCCACGTTCCCAAGCAGGCATCCACCTCACACCCGCTGGACTGGCAGTCCCACTACCCCACAGTGACATGTCCCGCTGCCCTTTGGTGGATCCTACTGAGCTTCTGGATGCTTTCTCAATCTCCACGCAACGTTCCACTTAGCATTAGCCAAACATCAGCTGAGGACTTCTAGGGTCCTGCCAGTCACTCTGCACACTAGGGACTTGGCGACCAACAGCTTGCCAGTTCCTCTCCTGAAATCCCCTGCCCCCTTCTAAGCCCCCTCATGCATACTGCATTTCCTGCCAGCGAAGGCTGTGTGCTTGTAGATGTTGCAGTGCCCGTTGAGATCCACAGGCAATTCTTCATGCTCAGTTAGAATCCCCCATTTGAGATGGATGTGGAAGCAGCCTGTAATATTCAGCGCAAGGCCCTTGCGACAGTGATATACAATTTAAAAATTAGCTTGAGGACAGAGGAGACTGCATGTTTGACCCAGGAAGTTAGAGACTCAGAGGTCAAAGCTTGAGAAGGTGAGCTAAGGAACTCGATGAGTCATTAAGCAAATGTCTCTATTACATGTGGCCACGACTCTACAGCAATCCCAGTGTCTTCTCGTTCTCTTGCACGTGTCGAAGCGCAAGCCCCCAAGTGGCGTATTTTTATTAGGGTGCTTTCCCCACCATTGGGGTCTTCCCTAATTCCTCACATAGACCTTTCCAGTGTAAGCCATGCTGCTGCTGGAGAGCGAGCAGAGCAGAGAAAGAACGAAATTTAATGCTCAATCTCCAGCAGGGACCAAACAGACCTAGCAGGCAAGACCTACAGGAGCCTACTGACGACACCGGGGGACCATGGCTGTGTTTATGGCATCGCTGGCTCTGGATGGAAAAGGATCCAAAGGACTTTGGCCAGGAAGACACCGCACGCTCATGTCTAGGGAAAGGGACAGTTCCTGTGATGGGACAGAGAATGAGGAAGGAGAAAACAAGCTAGTGAAGAAGGAAGCCTGGTCATGTCTTGCTTGCCTAAGGCCCGAGATAGTTGGGCGCTTGTGCCGGGTCGACCCTTCTTGGCCTCTGACCAAGTTGCTGTCCCCACTCTGCCCCAGCATCAAGTGGTTACACTTATGGATTGCAAATTTATTGACACTTGACATCTATGTCAGCTTCCCCTGATCAGCAGAACTCTCTGCCACCAAAGCGCATAATTATGGAAGATTTCAGCAGGGATGGAGATAATGAAAGGGTCATTAAATCATTTCGAGAAAACAACACGTTGCTCCGTGTCGTCTCCCCAGTCAATCTTCTGCAGAAGTTGGGGCCACCTGGTGTTGAATCTTGGGAGTGGGGTGGGTAGGCTACAGAAGACAGAGGAGTCCAATGAGGGTTGAAATACGGGGGAAACACACACGTGGAAACCTTTTGTTTGTATTTTATAATTCTTTAAGAAACATGAGAAGAGTGTTTTTTTTTTTTTTAATTTTTTTTTATCATGATGGCTTTTTCTTGGGAGCGGGGTGGTAGCGGTGTGTTTTGGAGCTGGGGCAGGTCCTGGGATGTGGGAGCAGGGATGCTATCTCACACCTCTGTCCTGGTCCTGAGCGTGTGAAGATGATGGGCTCTGCCTTTGTGCTCACAGCTTCCCTGTGCAGCTCCCTTCCCCCTCCCAGGCACCTGGACCAGAGTGACTCAGGGCTCTCTTGCATCTACGTGCTCTCCCCACCTCCACAGCCTGCCTGGCACCCCAGAGCACCCTGATCTGTCCACTAGCTCTCACTGGCCTCGGGCTTCATGACTGTCCTTGTCCACCCCACACTTGGTGCCTGGGTGACCTCCTGAAAGGGAAAGAGGAAGCAGCCGCCTGTCTTATAAACACTGTGGATGGCTTCTCACTCAGCTCAGGACAGAAACAAGCCACCGCGTTGTGAGAGTGTTCTACTCAGCCCTGACCTGTACCATGTCCATGCCCTGGACTCTCACGCACCACCCTTGCATTCCAGCATGCCACAGTGACCTTTCTCTGACTCTGCCACCTCCACCCTTTTCCTGTTACTCTTGCACAAGATAATCTCCCTCTATTTGACAAGTGTTTGGCCCCTTTCCAACCACCTGTCCTGCCCTCCCGACCCCTATATTAGATGATCCTGGCACAGCTGCTTCCACTGTGTTTCCTTCATTGCCCCCAAATCATCACTTATATTTACACGATCCACACAAGTAAACTATCCCATGTTCTCTCACTAGGACTTGAGGTATGTGGTGTTCTCTGATGGAGTCAGCCCTCAGACCAGGGTGTGGCTTCTGGGAAGTTCTCTGAGTATTATCATTTAAAGCAAAGACTGAAGGATTCTGGTTACCCTGTTACCACAAAACACAAGACCAAGTTTCGTTTGTGCCTTGGGAAAAAAAAAAACAAACAAACACATTTCTTAACCAAGACGCCTAAACCTTGGGGCAAAGTAGTTGACCTCTGGACAAGTTGTTTGTACAGCGTGCTGCAAATATTTCCCAGTTCCTCATACTTTCCTGGGCTTTGCAAAGCTTGACGCTTGCTTCGCTGGGCCTCTGCCATGTGCTGGGTGCTATGTAAGGTGTTCTAGTACTTTGCCTACTTGAGCTGTTTCAGAGGAATGTTAGGCATTACTGTCCTTTTACCCATGGGGACGGAATGTCAAGCGGAAGTTATGATCACCTCCTAAATACTGCCCCTCCCCTCCACTCTTTCCCTCCTTCTCTGTCTTCATTCTAAGCAAGCCTGCATTCTAGACAACATGATGCAGAGCCCATTGGATACAATTCCACCCTCCTGGAGCTTGAAGGTAGGAGTGAAGGTGGAACCCAGGGAGAACTCAAGGCTCAGGTCCAAGGCCACTGCTCCTGCCAGTTCGCAGCCCTGGGGAGTCCACGTCGTGGAAATGCTGTGCAGCATCTTGGCAAAGCGAGGCTGTGCTGAGCATCTGTTTCCATGACTCTGAGGTTGGAGCCATGTTTTGATACCCAGCTGTGCTATCCCAGGTAGCTCCACCAGCTTCCGCCTGCTCAGCTTGTTCTTTCTGTCCCCTTCCGCCCTGAACTGGACTCTAGCCATGCTGAACAGAACCATATGTATTGTCTGGAGGGTAGTGCACCCTCCCTCATGCCCCTCTTTGTAGGGATCTGCTGGTCTCACTACGATTGGTTCCACCCTCGGGGAAAATGGTGGCAGGAATGAGATGGACAAACAAAAGCCAGGCTAGGCAGTTGCTGATCTGCCTGATGAGCAAGACTAACGCAACCGCACAACAAAACCTACATTTATTTATACTTTTGCAAAGCTAGACATGTGACACAAGCTTGCCTAGCTACTAATAGCTGGCTGTAACCAGACAGGCTGTTTATCTCAGGGCGGAGGTAGCTTGTTTGATTTAGGCACTGAGGCCTGGTTCCACCTACACACATTTGAGCAAGTTCTTAGCGTCCTTGGTTCACAACATCTCTTCCCCCTAGCCATGCTTTCTTTGCACAGGACTCCTCCCCTGCTTTCCACCTGGTTGGGGCCTCATCCGTTCTAGACTCAGCCTGGATCTCGTGGGGATTGGAGGCGTTGCTGCGCCACCTCTTTCCCTGCGCGGGACCGGCACAGGCCAAGCCTTGGTGGCTTGGGTTTCCTTCACTGGTGGCCTGTAACCGAACATTCTGCAGCACAGCCCAACTCTACGTAGCCCATGTCTCTGCACTAGAGGTCCCTGGACAGGAAGTGTGCCACTTCCTGCTGTTAATACCCTTAGGATTAAAGCTGTCAGACACCTTCACCCAAGCTTGCTTTTACAGCGCTGCATTTTAATAACTACGAAGGTAGCTCTCATTAAGGGAGCGGTTTGAAGTGCCCGTAGTTGTCTAGGAAGACACTCAGAAGTCTTGCTCCAGCTGGATTCTTATATCATCATGTGAGGATAACTTTGGGCACCCTTGAGCCAGAAGAGGTAGCGGGGGTGGGGAGACAGGGTGGGACCTGACTGCCCCCCTGGCTCAGCTGCAGGAAGTTTCCTGCTCTTGGATTCCAGGTGCCAGGTGCTCCCCACCACCCAGGGACAGCAGCAGACTACGCCCTTAACCCACCAAGACCTTGCCCTCTGCCTCTTATGCTGCTGAGATGGGAGGTGCTGATTGGTTCTTTGACTTCTAAGTGAAGTGAGAGTCCACCCAATAGGGACCCATGTCCACGGTTACAAGACCCAGGAGAATGTCAAGGAAGACACCGAGGTGGATTGGGGGATCCAGCAACATGGGGGGAGGAGCGAGCAAGAACCAATTAAACATGACAAAAATCCCCAAGTGAACAAAAATAGAATTATCTGACTGTGAAATCAAGTAATGTAGCGTTGAAAATAACACAACCAGAAACATCATTTCCTCCGCTCATTGGTGAAAAAAATACCAGGTAAAACTATGTACATTTAAAGATCCAGTTGGCTGGAGGATCTGAGTTGCAGAAGTTTGTCTACATCACAGATTTGAGGGTTAGGGATATGTGAAGGTAATTTTTCCCTTCTGTGTCCTTTCATCGCTACCCTGAGACTACCTTGTCTGTCCTCAATTCAGATTTGGGCAAGAATCTGACCACGAGGGAAGAGGAGATAGCTCCGTGGCACAAGTGCCTGCCTGGCAAGTACAAGGTCCTGTGTTTGAACCCTAGTCTTGCAAAAAGAAAAGAAAAAAATGCTTTATTGGGCAAGGTAGTTCAGTGGTCTAAAGCACCTACTTAGAAAGCTTAGGCAACCACAGGCCCAAAGTTCCTGAGGTTGCATCCATGGCACCACATGCTGCACCAGCCCCATCCCCAGGGCAGGCTGAGCCAACCATTAAAAAAAAAAAAAAGAAAAAGAAAAAGAAAAAGAAAAAGAAAAAGAAAAAGAAAAAAGAAAAAATCTTACCATGAGATACTACAAAGATATGAGAAAAATTTTGGCACAATTCTGACTTGAGGCTAATAATTCATTTGTTTATTCTTTATTGCTGGCTCCAGCCCTTGCTAGTGCCTTGGTCTTGCTGGTCAGCTCTCCTCACTGGGGACTTGTTTCTTCACCTGTAGGCTGGGTGTCACGATAAGTCCATCCCTAGAGCCCAAGAGCAAGGGTGCATAACCTAGCACACTTGGCTTCATTGGTTGGTCTGGAGGCGAGGTCCGGGCTGTGATGTTCAGTGCTGACCAGTGAACTGGGAGAGGGGACTCAGGGGCAGCCACTCGGGCCCTGAAGGTGCTGCGCATGTGGGCCTAGCAGCTCCAGGAGCCGAAGGGCGGGCGGGGGTGTGTGGTCCTCAGGGCAGAGCAGCAGATATGCAGCAGTGAGGGGTGGGGACACGGACACGACATCGGGGACTTGAGGATATCTTCACGGTGTTCCCTGCAGCTGGATTTTACTATGATCAGTTGCTCCAAGTTTTTTCAGAAAGCGATCCTGTTTGCTCCAAGTCAACTCCACAGAAAATAATATACTTCACTTAGCACTCTGAGGCGACGTTAAAAAATATTAAATTATTTTTTATAAAATGTGTATCAAAAGAAACAGACTGTATTGGCCCTGGCACACATGCTGCGCTGCTCCACCCCCAGGGTTCGCTCAGCCACCCCCTTAGATTTAGTACGGTGGTATCCCTTTAATCTCAGCGCTGGGAGGCTAAAAAACAGGAGGGTCACTCTAAGCCTGAGCTGTGTAGTGAGGCACCATATCGAATACATAACTCTCTCTGCCCAAAACAACCGGACATAGACTGATACATGAAATAGATCAGACCCACAGGGGTAATAAATTGTATTACCTCCCTAGTGTAAGAGCCTGAAAGAGAAAATAAAATTTTAAAAGTCCAGTGGATGCTGTGAGAGGGAAAGAAACTATTCAACGGGAAGAAAAACGTGGGAGGAGGAAAAGGAAGAGATACAACATGTATACGCGAGGATAGTTTAGATAATTGTATTGCTGGTTTCTGCCGGTCCATCGAAAGGATCAGTTCAACTTTTTAGAATGTTTATTCTTCTTTTTGTTTTCTTATAATCTTTTTTAAAAACCAGCTTTTGTAGGAGCTTGGAGATAGCTCAGCAGGCACAAGCACCTGCTTGGCGAGTGCAAGGTCCTGAGTTCCATCTAGATTTCAACTAGGTTTAACCAGTTTTTCAGGTTTATATCTAGCAATTGAAACAACTGATTTCGAACATAATGTCATACACTACAGCAACCATTGTCTAATTCCTATTATTTTGCTTAATGAAATTTTGTATCATGGATGCCTTTTGACTTTCTTTGCTTTGTTTCCTTTTCTTACTTGGTTTTTTCTTTTCTTTTCTTTTCTTCTTTTTTTTTGGTGGTTTGCCAGGCACGTGCTTATTCTACTGACCTATTGCCCCCTTTCTTTCTTTTCTTTTGTCTTCCTTTCTTTCTTTCTTTCTCTCTCTCTCTTTATTTCTTTTTTTTGTTTTTTCTCTTTCTTCCTTTCTCTCTCTCTCTCTCTCTCTCTCTCTCTTTCTTTCTTTCTTTCATCTTAGTTACTTTGTACTCGTTGCTGGGACAAATACCCGACACTCAAAATGAAGGAAGGAAAGGCTTATTTAGTTCACAGTTTGTGGAGGTTTCAGTCCATATTCAGCTGGCCCAAGGCTGAGTGGAACAGGGCAGAGAACATCCAGTTCATGGTGGCGGAACAGCAACAAAAATGGTGGCAGAGGTAGCCAACCAAACAGGGCAGCAGAGAGCAACAGCTCTAGTCTGTGTCTCTGTCTCTCTTTATATTCCAATCAGGATCTCTGCCTTAGGACATCCACCCTAGACCACCAAACCCATAGTCCCAGCTCTACTCAGACCCATAATCCCATCAGTACTAAAACACATAATACCAGGGATGATGGATCAATTTTCAATCTATAGAAGTCCCCTGCCCAATGACTACATCAGGCTTTGGGGGAACAACTAGACATAAACCATAACACTTTCTTTCTTCTTTTTTTTGCTCACCATTTTCTACTCTTTACAAAAATAATCAGAGTTCAACAAATGCTCCGCCTCCACCAAAGTCAGTGACAGCAAAGACAGCAGGGACAGCACCGCTAGCGCTGCATTTGGTCAACATCGTCACCGCAATACCAGCACCATCTGAATGGCATATAAACATCATCACCGCCATCGCAACGGCATCTCCGCAGGCATCACGTGAACAGAAAATCCTGGGACCAGTCGTCCCAGGTGTGGCCCGGCCGCCAGTGAATCCGCGCTGCAGCCCGCGGAGCACTTCAGGGTAGGTCATGGCAGAGAGAGGAG
Source organism: Myocastor coypus (assembly GCA_004027025.1). Lineage (NCBI taxonomy): Eukaryota > Metazoa > Chordata > Mammalia > Rodentia > Myocastoridae > Myocastor > Myocastor coypus. The sequence goes on from PVJA010016479.1 coordinate 25,880, forward strand.
GGAGTGCCGCGGAAGGAAATGTCACGTTAATTCCCACCCTCTCCCCCTAGAGCAGCTTTAGATATATCTGTATCCAACATCTTCTTATTTATTCAAATAAAATGGCACAATCCCTCCCACACCTTGATTTAAGCCCTAAGCAAACAGTGGAGGATTTTTTTGAAGCATGCAGTGGAGGGGTGGGGGTGGGCAGGGAAATTAAAGTTCATCGAACACCTGCTCTGTGTGCTGGATTCAGGACTGAGGCCCCCGCAGGCTCTTACCTAATTCTGACCACACATTGGAGTGCGAGGGAGTGGACCCCGAGGCCATTTCATGCCACCTTCTCGGTGCCAGGCTCCTTTTTCTATCCAGATACAGATTTTTAGAAGTTCTGGCAGGATCCCTGGAATATTAGCATTACCAGCTGCATTTTCAGGATAAGGAAGCCAAAGCTCAGGAAGAACAAATGGCTCGATGGGTTCTGTTCACAGGCACTTCTGGGAGCTCAGCTCAGGTGCGTCTGAACTCAGAATCCGCATTGAGCTCTCAGAGGTGAGATGGACCGTGGCTCAGATTCTTGGAGCCCCTAACACCTCCCAGTGGGGGATGCGGACTGACTCTTTACTCCTCAAAAGGCCCATGGCAGGAGGGCAGTGGATCTCCTTGACCAAAGCCCGGACTGAAGTTTAGAATAAGCAATTGTCTTGGATATATTTTCAAAGTCTTTATCTTTCATTGTTCATTCACTGTTATCCTATTTCTGAAGGTGAACCACTTTGAGGCTGGCATGATACTCATCCCAGGGGACAGGGAAAGCAAAGTGGATAGATATTTGCACCCTGGGGGACAAGCTCCAAGTCCCTCGTCCCTCCGAGGAGCAGAGCTGGAGTCCTGCTTCTCATTCGTGCTGCTGTCTGGCCTCCCCGTCTCCTGTGCTTCTGTGGGACTCCATGGTATCGCCATGGTACGGCAGGGCAGGCGACACGCAGCAAGCGGCAAGGTACAAGTCTGTGACAGTGACAAGCAACAGCCCTCCTCTGTCCCTTGTGTCCTATTCAGGCTACGCGTTCTTAGGGCCGGTAGCACTCACACTGGCATGGACCAGCTTGAATCCTAGCATGGCACCACGAATCAGTACCAGCGCCACACCCTTGATCCCAGAGTCACACACCTTAGAGCCGGCCACCTCTGGAAAGCCCCACCTGTGACCCCATGAGGCTGTGGAGGCGACACCTAGACAGAAGCCACAGCACTGAGTTAGGTGATTTTGCTCTGTACGTAACCACCAACGAACGCGATCAATTCAAGTTTATCCTGTTGCGGGTAAGTTAGTGACAAGCACCTTCCTTGGGTCCTTACTCTACAGTCAAGAACCAAGTCTCTCAAAGGTCGGGGGCTCGTATGTTCACGGTTACAGTCCCACCGTCTGTAGACATAGAAAAGGTGCCCAGTAAACCTAAGAGGTGAAGAAAAGCGGAGAAAGGCTTTTCTCTTGGCTTTTTCTTGGTGTGTCTCTGACTCAAAGAGATCTTTCTAGATTACTGCAGACATGTGGGACATTCAGAATAGGGAACTAGGCAAGCATTTACTTGTATGTATGTAAACCCCCTCTCTCTTTCAAAAATGTCAGCAGGAAATAAAAAATTCACCAGGTGAGCCGGAGCTGTTCCTGTCCCCACAGAGCAGCCACAGAATGGTAGGGACTGAGGTCCACAACCACCAAGGTTCAGTCCCTTAGGAGCAGTAGGGCAGCTCAGGAGGCTCCGAGTGACTGTCACTGCACTGGGGTCTATTAAGGAACAGGAGAGAAAGGCCCAAACAAGGAAAAGGGCTGGGCCCTCGCGGGGACATTTACTCTTCAGGGCCACAGGAGGAAAGAAACACCGGTTTCCTATGTGTTCTTCCTGAGGGAGGCTCTGACTTCCTGTCGCACACACTGGGCCTGCTGGCGCTTGCCCTGCCCCACTCTCGCCCTCCTTGAAGACACTTCCTTCCCCTCCTTGAAGCGCTGCTGCCCAGCCTGCATTTCCAGAGCTGTCCCCGGGCTTGCCCAGCTGAGCCCCGGCTGCCTGACACAGCTCCAGGCACACGACACCAGCCTTCCACTTCAGAGCTTTGTAGTTGCTCTTTCTCTTTCTTGGGGAGCCCACTGTTGGGTTGATCTTGGCACGAAAGGGGGTTTTCATCCGTTTTCCATCGTTAGAGCAGAATGCCCAACATGGGGTGGGGGGGAATTACAAAGAATGGCAGAGTGTTTGGCCGATGGCTCTAGAGGTACAAGACAGGCTGCGTATAGTGCAGCCCTCCATACTAGGGGAAGCGTCCTCACACCTCAGGGGACAGCCCGTGGCCCCAGAGAGGACAAAGCAGGGAACAGTGGCCCACGTCACTATTGTCACCAGCAATGCACTCTTGTTTAGTGAAATCTTGTATCACTTCCAATGCTTTCTCAAGTTCATCAAACACCTGCTCTATTGTGATGTTTGTTTTTTATTATTATTTTTAAAAATTTTATTCATTTTTTTGTTTTTTCTTGTTTCAGAACCTTTGTTTATTTATTCACTCATTTTTATGGCCGGTTCAGCCTGCCCCGAGAGCAGGGCTGGCGCAGCATGTGGTGCCTGGGATCGAACCGCGGTCCCTGAAGCCGCCCAAGCTTTCCCAAGCAGGCGCTTTAGACCACCTAGCCATCCCGCCAGGCCCCTCTATTTGACCCACTACTATGAGAATTCACTCCCTCTCGCGTTACCTGACCAACTCCCACGGTAACTCTTTCCCTCCTATGGTACCTGGCTACCTCCTGCCATAGCTCACTCTTGGTCTACCTGAGCCACTCTTGTGTTAAATCATGCTCCTACTGTAACAGACACCAAATACCTAGCCACTGCCACGATCACTCATGCCACAAATACCTGCGCTCCCTCCACAACTCGTGCCAGTAATATCTGACCATATCTTCTTCATGTGGTAACAAACTCACTCTCTCGATCTCAGCATTAATCTAAGTCACCTCTTCAAAGTTCACCTCTTAATACCGCTCCAACGTCAGTAAAATTCCAGTCGGTGGTGCACGCCTGTTATCCCAGCACTCTGGGAGGTTGAAGTTGCAGGATCACAAGTTCAAGCCCAGTCTGGGCAACTTAGCAATTTAGTGACATTGTCTCACAAAATAAAAGTCCTAGGGACATAGCTGGATGCAATGGCCCTGGAATTCAGCTCCCAGGATGGGAGGATGGGGGGCCAGGATCTTCTGAGCGAGGTCTTTCCTGAGCTCTCTGAAAGCCAGTATCTCATCCCCTCCCCCATTGTGACATTTTATACATAGCTTGCCTGTCTCCCTGGTGACAAGAATCTGGGACCTGCTTGCCCTGGCTGTAGCCGTTGAACTGTGGCAGTCATGTAAGAAGGGTTCCCCATACGAGGGCTGGATGGGGGAGAGGCTGCCTTTGTATCCGGGTCTATGTGGGTCTTGGAGCCATCACTTGAGGGGGCAACCGCAGCAATATCTGCTTACGTCACAGTTCTCTGCCTATGGCAAGTGTGCTGGGTCATTTGCAGGAGTGCACACAGTCATATGGACTAAATTTGGTATGGTTTCCGGAACAGGGGATGTACCACTTCCTCATGGGGAGAGGGAGGTACTCGGATTTTGTGCCAGGGTCTTGGTCATGTAGAAACATTCTACACTTTGCAACAATTACAACTGAGGAACAATGACACGTATCTTTAAAAAGCTAGTAGGTGAAAACTCTATGCACCGTGCTCTATGCATGTGGCACTACTGAGTGGTCAGTGGACATGGATGTTGGAGAGAAGTGGGACGCTGTCCGCCTCTACAGAGCAAGGAGCAGCTCAGACTCCTACAGTTCTGGCAGGGAACGATAGTCCTGCCACTCGCTGCTGGGATCTGCATCCTGAATCTGAGGCTTCTTTGAGCCTCTGCTTTCTCATCTCTAGAAAGCAAGTAAAAGCTACACGGTAGATTTGTGAGGTTTCAGCAAGTATCATAGGCCCAAAGGTTTAGAGCCCAGAATCCCTTGCGCCAGCTCTGTCAGCTGTGGATCTCATGTCCCGAGGCAAGAGCAGCGTCAGCAAAAGGAGGGAGAGCATCAAGCAGCAAGGCGATCGCCTGCCCATCTGGAGGCAGTGCTTCTTGTTGCAGCTCCAAATCACCAAAACCTTCCCTGCTAAGTCCTGGGCAAACCTGGGCTGTGGGAGCCCTACTGCGAACCTGGCCTGCTTCCCTGCTCTGTCCGGCAACAGCTTGATGAGGTTACGAGAGCCACGCACCATTTCTCCATGAAAACCAAGCACCTTCACGCAACTGGGGCTGGAGGGCCGAACGTAAGGACCAGGGTCCCAGGCCTGGTGGGAGCAAGTGGAGGAAGAGGGGCAAAGAATACCAGGAGGCCCCACTCGCATCTCCCTTTGGGTGGTCCCAACTTTAGAGGCTGCAAACTGGTATTTCCAGAGTTAAATCTGGTCTCTGCCATACTTTGTTTACATCAAAGAGTGTTTAAAACAGCAGCAGCAACTACCACCACCACCATCACTGTAAAAGCAAAACCAGATCAGAATACACCAATAAGAACTTCTCCGTTTAAACACTGTGTGTCTTCCTACAAAGACAGGGATTTCCTGCTTCTCTGGAAAACTCCCGAAGCTGCATAGAGTCCCCATACCTTCACATGCTATAGTCCCTGCCCAGCCTGCTGGGCCCTTCCTGTCACCTGCTGACAGGAAGCACTGGTATCTGTGACTCCTAATCATTGTGTACTTGTCACTTACTATCCATAAATATTCTATAACATTTATCCTAAATTATACATATATATATATATATATATATATATATATATATATATATATATATGTATGTATTTGCAGCAGTGAGCTATGGGTAGGTGGGGGCTGATTCCATGGCAGTTAAAGTTGCCAACAACCCATTCAGATCTTGGTCACTGAGTACTGTACCAATAACTGAAAGATACCTGTGCTGCTGTAGATCTATTTTTCATTTAATTACATAGCTAAAAAGACACAGAGCCAGCATAAGGGGTGCTCTCTGTGCCTATATATAATGTGTCTTTTACAGACAACAAAGAAATACATGAATATTACAGAAAAAAATAACCAAATGCTTGCAATCACGTTCCACATCATGCCTGCATCCTGGGCTTTGGGTTCCCAGGCTTCTTCAAAACCAATCAAGGTAACGTGCCCCTGGGGCTGCGGCGCCCCGCTTCCCCGCCACAGGTGAGCCTCCTGGAACATTTACACGGGGTTTAACAGGGCAACATGACAGGCCCTGATTTTCATCAAACTCCGGATCTTCCAGAGAAAAGCCGGGCGAAAAAGCAGCCGCACACCCAACCCTGCTCTATTTCGTTGCCCTAACCGCATGCCTTATCTCCGTGGCCTACATATCATTTAACAAACTGCCCTGTGATGCTTGCAGGGTGTGGCGTCCTGACTGATTTAAAATCCCCGCATTGCTAAAACTGCATTGTTCTTCATCAAGCCGAGTCATTTTTATGTGAAATGTCAAGCTCCCTAACAAATAACTCCTGCCAGACAAATCAAGTTCCTCGTCATAGAGCCGTAGCTAAATAGTTTATAGCTTTAATCTGCTCACCGAGGTGTGCAGTCTATGACAGTAATTATAAATGCAAGGAGAAATTATAGCTGAATGCTTTAACTGCATTAGGAGCCGTCTGATGAACAATCATGAGCGCCTGCTCATTGCGAACAATAGAGGGCAAGTTGTGTCACTGCATTAGAGAGATTTCAGTTCTGCATGGCTTTTCTCCCATTTACCACGGAATGTCACTTGTCTCCTATAAAGTAGGAAAAAAAAGGCATCGTGGAAAGCTTTAAACTTGATAGTTAAAAGGAAGACAAAGAGAAATGCGGCAGAAAACTGTTTATCATTATGAGTCCTATTTCTCTGTTTCGTTTGGCGGCAGGTTTCGGTTTCAGATCAGCTCATTGCAGGTAAGGCTTGTTTACTTAAGAGGGGACTTGAAACAAAATTCCTCCTCCAGCCATTCCTGAGAGGCCTTTGTACAGAAAGACTTGCTTAAATGAAGGGCGAGTTCAAAATCAGCGCAGGGAGCGGCTCCGGCCGCAGTGCGTCCCTCCGTTAGGTTCCGCCCTCCATCTCATCTACCTAAGCTAACGACACAATTTAGCTCTTTATTTTCCCTGCTCCCTTTCGCAGAAAGACATTTTTAATTTAGCTGAAGAATTACACAAATGTATTTTAAAGACATAAATCCATATAAAAATATGAGCTAATTAAAACATCGCACTCCCTGTCTCTCATGGATTTTCAATTTAGCGAAAGAAAGAAAGAAAAAAAAAAATAAAAGGAATTGCATCTGGTTAGATGAAAAGATGATACGGAAGGCAGATCGGAGTAAATGAAAAATAATGTTACTCTAGATTAAAGGCACCAAATTATATACGTCAGGATTGAGCATTCAAAAGCCTGAGGGAGGGGGAAGGTACATTGGGGACTGAGGTACCTGGACACACGCAGGGACCTAAGCCAGATCGCCAGGATCAAGAGCAAAGGTCAAGAAAGACGATGCATTTGTTTCTTGCGGCTTGGGAAGTGCCAGAGTCTGCTACTTGACCCTGTTTTCCCGGTTCTCGTTTTATTCCTTAAAATGAATTCCTAAGATTCAGGAGGCTGGAACTATTTTCACTGGAAGGTGGGGCTGGCTTTGGTTAGACAACTGTAGGGCGAAGGGACTGTCTAATTATCTGAATGGACTGGGAATTGATATTAGGAGCACACCAATGCCCCAGGCCCCTCTGTTACAACACAGTCACATGCCACCTGATGAATTTTTTGGCCAGTGTTGGACTCCCCGTACCTTGGTGGCTTCATAAGATTATATCAGCTGATGAACTCATAGCTGTTGAGATTGTACACAGCAATATTCACAGAATAATGAAATCACATCGACGATGCATTTCTCGGAATGGATCCCTGCCATTAGGTGGTGCAGAACTGTTTTGATTTACAGGCTGAGCCACCAAGAGGCCCAGGGCAGCCTCTTTCTCCTCTCAATTCTTATCCATGTTTTACAGCTTTTTTCTCTGAGGTGTGGGAGGATGATACATTTGGTCACAAATGATACTTAGAAACCCTGGGCGAGGAGAGGAGAACAAGATGGGAAAGTCCATGCACGCTGGCCAGTGGGCTCAGACCCCACCGCTGCTTACTGTCAGGGTCAGGGGCAGATCAGAAACCTTCTGAGCTCTGGGGTACACGTGTGCAAAAGGAGGCTCATGCAAAGAGGGCAGGGAAGGACAGCTTTGGTGTCACTGTTATTGGAGTCGAATGGCAGGTGGAGATTTTCAAGGTGGCCATGTGCAGTTGAGTGAGTGCAGGAAGATGGAATCCTACACACTTCAGGGAATGCCCTAGGGCACAAGGAGAGTCCAGATGCTGTCTACAATTCACTGTGTGTATGTGCGTGCATGCGCACGTGTGTGCACGCGCACGCGCCTACCATGAATAAGAAAATAATTCCATGTATTTACTTAATTCTTACAACTGTCTTCTATTGCCATTTTACAGATAAGGAACTGGGGCATGATTTATAGTGGGGTGAACAAGGCTGGAAGCCGCCATAAGGATCAGCGCTCCCAAACCACTCCTTCTGGTCTTTGCCTGGGCAGGGTGAGGCGCAGATCCCCCTGGGTGTTGACTGAGTGCGTTCCCTGGAGCTGCCCACTGGGGTGTCTGCCAGGACTCTTGAAAGCAGACTTATGTCCTGGGCATTCGTTTATTCCCTGGGTTAGCATGGTGCTTGCCACGGGGCTGGGAGCTTCTAGATCTGTGGTACTAGATAAACAGGAACCTTGGACAATTCATGAAGAATCTTTCTGCTTCATTTCCCCCTCCACAGCATGACAGAATGAACAACTATAGGGTTGTTTGTGAGAATAAAGCGAGGTAATGTTCCTGGTGAGCTTACCGTCAGGCCTGGCACAGTTTGCTATTGTAATGGGCTTAACTGCCATTTCACTATTTATTACATTTCCACCACTAAACAGAATCTGGCTCATGAGAAAGCACAACTGATATTTGCTAAAGGATGAAGAGAGTGTGGGGAGGGAGGAAAAAGGGAAGGAAGGAAGAAAGGAGGGAAAGAAGAAAGAAAATGTAAGAAATAGTTGAATTGTCAATATCTCTGATAGTCATGAATTAGTCCAAACACTAACGCGTGTTTAGCTTTCCTAGACTTCCCTATAATCCACCACGGTAGGACTACTAGGCTTAGCAAATAAAAACATGGTTGCCTAGTGAAGATTGATTTCAGATAAACAATAGATAACTTTAAGGTATGACTCCAGTCTGTGTAATATTTAGGATACATTAATACTAAAAATGTATTTGCTGTTTATTTGTTTTAAATGCAAATTTAGCCAGACATCCATCCTGCGCTTCACGGGACATCCTTACATGCTTTTCAACCTGAACATGTCTTTTTATCAAGCTGTCCATGAGAAAGATGGCAGCTCTCGGACTAGAACACATTTTTGCCGACAGTTTCAAGGTTAGGCGTGCTGTTAAACTTGTACACTGTATTGCATGGTAATGACTATAATTTCAGGTCCTTATGCAGGTTAGACTCAATAATTTACTCTCTGTTTAATTCCTATTATTCAGGCGCATGTGGCTTTTAAAGATATATACAAATCCAGGTGGAAATCATTTTAGATTGCTTATGTCTCCAAACAGGGATGTACATGTAATATTTTCTAATGAATTTTTAATGAAAATCTGAATTTAACATTTGACAAGGCATTCTGTAGAATTTAGGATATGGCCAAGAAGGGAAAGGAAATCCAGGTCAAAATTTATGTCTTTTGGAAAACACAGATATGGCAAAGATGCCCAATTTTCCATAATACCTTGACATGCTTTCTTAGGCGTACCTCATTTTACACAATTTGTGCTATCATGCATACCACCGAAGGTGGCATTTTGTGACCACTTAGAAACATTCTGTGCATAATTCCAAGCAGCGGGCAGAACGGTATAAATGGTGCTCCAATAGAGGATGCCAGGAGTGGAGGCCGTTTTCCCGCAGTCAACAGAGCATCAGGATTCACCTTGGCATGGGTGTGGGTGCCACTCAGGAAGGTGGGCACGGTTCCCTTATTAGCACAAACACACTCAGTGCCCACACCGGTCCTTCTATACATCCAACACATGCATACTTGTGTTACTCAGAATGAGTCTCCCATGCTCAAGCATGTTTTCCCACAATCCTTTGGGAGTCCTAGCCTAATGGCGGTTCCTTAAGGGTGAAACTTCCGCTCTGATAGTGCTAACACTGGGATAGAGTGCTGTGAACGGCCAGATTAGAAATATTTACTCTGTAGCAATGCAGAAAGATGTGAAAATAGCTATCTTACCGATGTATTTAACAAATACTGCGGTGCGTATTTCCCCAAATTACCGGTTTAACTTCACTTCCTAGAAAAGATATCACGTTTCAGATTTTGATGGAGAGTAGATGCAAGCTTTCTCTTTCTCCCTTCTGCCTATTTATATAATGCAGTTAAAAGAAATGATTACAAACCTAACAGGTGGAAAATTGGTCTTTATTGTAGCACAAAATAAACATTGCCTGTTTGTCTTCTGTACCATGGTTTGGATGCAGTACTACTGGATTTGAAACACCATCTCTTTTAAGGGATTCTGTTTGCGTCCACCTTTTTTTTTTTTTTTTTTTTTTTAAGAAAAGTATAATAGCAAGTTACATAAAATTTAAAATGTTCGATAGCAAATAAATAGGCTGCTGCAGAGCTCACATGTGGATTCAATGGATACTTGTCAGCTTTTCTGTCAATGGGGCGAGCTGAACAAATCATGCTGAAAACCAAGAGATGAATCTACCAGTGACCTTTAATTCCCATGAGAAAGACATGCAAACAAAAAATAGGATTTTCACTTGGGTCCAAATCAGAAGTCTAGGTCTCACCAAGGAAAGGGTCCAGATCAGATATTTCAACCGTTTTGTTTCACTTTGGTCAGTCTTACGCTCAGAGCAAAATCCCTCCACCTCTGAGATGTGAGCCCAGAGCCATACAAATACCCTTCTCTACCTGGAACTTGTGTCGTCCCCAGACCTGAGTGGCTTGATCACATGGTCAGCTGCTTATCGGCAAAGGCGTGGACATTAGGGTGTCATGGGCTCATCTGTTAAGCGGTCACTAGCTTTCGCTAACTTATTGTGAATTAATCAAGAATGAATATGCACTGCAGAATGGCATAACCTGGACTGGTATGTGCAATGGATTTAGTTCGTGTTGGGTCCTCACGTTTTGGCAGGGTCCTGGGGGAAGGACAACTTGACGCTATGTGGAGGTTCTGGGGTCATCATGCTAGAGAGGACAGAAAAAGAAGTAGCAGAAATACAAAAGAAGGAGATGAAAGATACTCGTTAAGATCCATCCTTCCTTATTGTTGGCATTTGAGGGTGGCTTGCGGTTCTAGTCTATAAAGCTATTTGGCCTTGATCTCTGACCTTGTATCTGGAGTTGACATAGTTGAGCATCAGTGACTACAAGGCATGGACTTCTGCGACACACGATACAGATTGTCTTAACACGATGAGACTCCATGCGCTTGGCGCATAGCTATGCGGAGAGCCATCTAGTTCTTAACGTGCAATAAAACCTTGAAGGCATCCATTGCATCTGCTTTTGCTAAAGGCGGGCTCTGATATTAATCTGCCCTAAAGAAAACAAAAGACGCGAGGAGAAAGCAGTCTTCTCTCTCTCATTTTTTAATGATCTGTGGAGAAGACTATTTCTCCACCATCTCCTTAAGGACACATGCTGTTTCATAGGAAAAATTAATGTAGGAAACGAGGGGAAGGGGGCGGAAGGTAGCACTTGCTAAAAAGTAAGTTGTGAAAAGCACTAATTACATGTGAAAATAGTAAAGATGGCTTTGAATTATGTACGAGCTGACTGAGAAGTCTCTGTCTGGTGGCTGCCCTCAGCAATGCTCCCATCTCTACGTTCTTGCTGGCCTTTGTACCACTCTGTAAGTTGCTAGCATTGCTAAGGGACGGTGGCGTGGTGACGGGATGGCTGAGTAGCGGGCGCTTATGCATTGCTGTGAAGGGGGAGCCTTGGCTGGAGCCTGGAGGTTGGGTCTTGGGCATTAAGGGAATCGGTTATCATGAAGGACTAGAAGCCACATCCTCTGGGGGCTTCAGCTCGCTAAATCCATCTTACTCTCATTCCCCACTCTACACTGGGGGACTCGAGAGCAAGGCTAGCCTCATTTAGCATGTTCTGGTCTGTCATAAAAATAAGTCTACCATAGCAAGCTACGGTCCTGCTTGGCCTCGGGAGATGCCAGCTGCCTCTAGGCAGATGCATCTCCTTTCAGCAAGCTCCTCACGAGGCTGCTGCGACCAGCGCCTTGGGAGCAAACCCATACCTGTGGAGCTATTCTTCATCCAGGTCTGTTACAAACTGTGAGTGGTGTTCGGGAGACTTGCTGTGCGTTTTGCTTAGGTGGAGTTTGACTGCGTGTTTGCTCACAAAAGTCCGACAGCACAACTTACACTTGAATTTAGAGTCTGTGTCCTCTTCGCCAGCTATGGTTTCCGGAGATCTCTGAGCCGACGACACCCGGGAGATCTCTTGCTCCACCTTGTTTGGCTGGTCCACGGCCATGCGCGTCATGTCCTTCATTTGGAAACCCAGGTGAGACTCTAAGTGACTGATGTAGGTGGGAGGGGTTCTGAACTGCGAGGCACAGTCGCTGCAGTAGAAGATGGGGTGTCCTTTGTCCATGTTTTTCAGAAACTTTGTCCCACCTGTTTTCCTGAGCTGGTACTTGACGTTCGCCAGCCAGTGACTGATCGTGGTCATTGAGAGTCCCGTAAACTTAGAGATTTGCATACGCTCCTGTGGGCCCAGGTCGGATAGCAGGTATTTGCCCTCAGATGTCTGGAAGAGGCTCGAGGCAAACTGCGCTTGCAGAATCAGGAGGTGCTGGGGGTTCCAGTTGGATTGCCGGCCTTTCCTTTTATGCAAAGTGGACGCCTCACTAGAGACGTCCTCAAAGCGCCTGACGTCCACCTCCAGCTTCATAGGTGGAACCCTGGAGGAAGCAGCAGGCTTGGGGGTGGTTGCTTTCGGGAGAACCTTGACCATGTCGGCGATGTCCGACAGAGCGTGTTTCTGAGGTGGGGACGTGCAGGATTGTGCTTGCGAGGACTCAGCTCTCTTGCTTTTGGACTTGGTCAGGTCAATGGGTTGGTCGTTGTTCTCAAACAGGTAGCGTCTGGACATGCTGGCCGGCCTCGAGGAGGCAGGACTCAGGACTGGCTTGTCCATGACGCTGAGGTTAGGCTTGTGGAACATAGACATTGTGCTTGAGCTCGGGCTGGAGCTGGGCGGGGAGCGCAAAGGCTCCGTGGCCTTGCCCAGGTGATTGTTCAAAACGGACTGCAGGGCACTGAGTGGGTTGGCGCACGGCAGGGCTGGAGTGTGGTTGGCAAGGGCACAACCATTACTAAGAGAAGACACGGGCTCTAAGGACGGTGGCTTTTCTTTCTCACCACTCTCTTTCATTAGTTTGTCCTCTTCTTTCGGGGGACGTGGCTCTGCCTTTTTGGATTCCGAGGGTGGCTCGCTCTTGGAGAAGGAGTCCCCCTCACTGTAGCCGAATGAGGACGTCTCCTCTTGGGGACTCTCTTTACCACACTCCTTCACCACCTCGTCTTTGTCTTCGGACTCCTTCTTCACTTGAGTGTACGGGGCCAGGTTTGTGGGCACAGACACGAGAGGCATCACTTTCCACTTGGGTGCAATGGGCCTTAACTTGTTGGTGAGATTAGGTCGTATGTGCAGAACCTGGGATCCCATGGGCAAGGGCGGCTTGGTGCCCTCTGGCAGCTGGTAGGCCGCATGGATGCTTGGGTACGCGCTCCAGCTGGGAGCGCCATTCTGGGCTTTGTTGATGGCTGTGGTCACAGTATTTTCGAGTGACTTCAGAATGTCCCCTCCACCCTTTGAGCCATCCTCTAAATCCTCCTCCCTTAGATACTGGTATTTGATGGTAGGATCTAAAGGCTTTTGTAGAGGGTCTTCGTATTCCTCATTTTTCACTACTTTGTCTTCATTGCTGGTTTCCTCTGGCTTTTCTTTTTTACTCTCTTTCTTTAACTCAGTGGTAGAAGCCATGCAGTCTGATGCTGAGTTACTAGATGGCTTGGGAGCCAGAGAGTCACTGTTTGGGGTCTCTGACAGCGACTGCATCTTCTCCACGGCCAGCGGGTCTAGCACCAGCTGCTTTCCCTTCTTGGAGGCAGAGCTGGTGACCTTCAGAAAGTGACCCGTAACCATCATGTGGGTGGTGAGCTGCTGCAAAGTGTCGTGCGAGCTTCCGCACTCCATGCACTTCAAGATCTGGGACTTGCAGGCCTCAAACTGCCAGGTGTAGCTGGCACCGTTTTGGTAGCCATAGCGGTTATTGGAGGACAGTTGCAAGTTGGCGTTCTTCTGAGAAGAAAAAGAATCCACAAAGGATCCAGTGGTTGAATCTGGGGAACAAGGCCGATTGACATCAAAAACACGCTTTTTTGCCGGAGTGACCATTTTTGACGCAATGGTTGGTACTGGCTCCTTCAAAGGCACTTTTTGGTAATGCTTTGTTTTGATCATATGGACGCTCAAATCTTGGAGAGAATCGAAGGAGTCCCCACAGAACATACACTTCAGGACTTTCTGAGCATCCTCCTTGTCCATATCTTGAAAAGCCCTTTTCCGGGGCTTTGAATAACTCGTGGGTCTTAACTTGTCCTTTTTGCGGTTGTCATCTTGATAGTGGCCCGTTTCATTCATGTGCACAGTCAGCTCGACCAGGGTGTCATAGGCGGCGCTGCACTGCCGGCAGCGGAACCTGCTGGCCCCAGTGAACACGGTCCCACACATCTTGCTGCTCTGACGATACAGCTGGACCGAGCTGAAGAGGCTGGGCTTAGAGACAGATCTGGAAGGCAAGTTCTGCTGCAGGCTTTTGGAGAGCGCATCCTGGTGCCAGTCAAAGTCGCCCTTATTGCTGCCGCTGCGCGTGTCACAGTTCCTCTTTTCGCTATGGGACAACTTGAAACCAAGACCCAGGCCTGACCAGTAAGAATCAGAGAGGATGTTGGCGTAGACGGCGGTCATTTTATCCATGCAATTGTGCGATTCATGCGGAGGAAGCTTGGGGTGCGCATTCGCTTTCTTGTCTGGGGCATCTCGGCCACAGACGCTCTTGAGGTCGGACACCTGGTCGCTGGCATCACTTAGGAGAGACTCGTTCTCAGCGTCCTGATTGGATAGGTGACTTCCTGGAGAGTTCTGGCAGCTAAAGTAGCCTTTCTGCTCGGGGCCTGTCTCTAGCTCCTCGTCTGTCCCTGTGTCATTGCTGCCCTGCAGCTGAGCCACTGAGCCACTGTCCTCCTCCTCCTCCTCTTCTTCTTTTATGTCCTCCTCCTCCTTTAGCTGTTCCTCCTGGGCGTAGCCTGCAAGAGAAGAAGAAAAGATGAAGCAACTCTAGCGCTGGCACATTCCTTCCCAGCATGCCCACGTAGACTGTTTCCGGCGCTCAGCTGTCTAGCAGCCAGATCGACACATTTATGAAGTTTAAGGCCTGGAAGCAGGGAGAAGCCAAATGAGGTCTTTTGCCATTTACTGCTCTTTAAAAAAAAAATTAGCAAGAGCCATCATCTTCTCCGAATGACCAGCATCCCAAGTTAATAACTGGGTGTTGAGCAAACAGCACTCCTGAATGACTCCTACAGCAGGACAGTTGCTAAATTCAGCTATGGATTTCAATATTCTGAATTGCAACTCAAACCCTGTGCAAAGGAAATAGGTCATGATGTTGGTTCGCACGAAGACCAAGCTTTGGCCCTTGGCATCACCAGGGTGAGTTTTCCCAAAATGCTTGGATGTATTGTTGCATACCCACATAAATATATCAGTTTTTGAGTACCAAGAAGAGATTTGGGTGCTCAGTTCATTTATATTTTTGCTAGGCTGTGTCCTTTTGTGATGACGTTTTTATTTGTAAAGAGATTATGGAGTATGCAAATAAAACCTTCCACCAACAGCCAAAAATTATGAACAGCCAGGAAATACAATGATTTTAAAATAATTGCAATTGGTCTTAGAATGGGACATTTGGGGGACTGTCCTATTATTCTCAAAGAGGTTTATGAAGACCTTTTCAGACAAGGCTGAAAATGCCCTCTCAATCTTGTTCCTGTAATTTCAAATGTGTCGTGATTTGTGGAGACCTGTCATGAGATGCCAATTATATGCTTGATTTGTAGATGCAAAATGCTACTGGGGATGCATGTTTTCCCTTCTCTGAAAGGATTTAGGGCTAGTAATTGCATAGCGAAAATGAAGACATGGGAGAGAGGGGGAGAAGGGAGGAGAGAGAGAGAGAGAGAGAGAGAGAGAGAGAGAGAGAGAGAGAGAGAATTAATGGACACATATCCATCACTGCGGATGAGGAATGTGATTGCTTATAGCCTCAGGTTCATTTTCTCTACCTGACCTTTTGGACGACGTGACTAACACGTAGTCCAGAATGTACCCAAGCAAAGGAGACTGAGCCTTGCATTTGTGCAAATTGTGTGATGTCACTGCAGCATTTCCCTCACATGCTTGGAGTTTTCTTTTGGCAATGGGTGACTCACTGGAAAAAGCCCTAGAGCAGGTGGTGGCATTTCTACCCACCAAAAGTTGAAGTCTGGAAGTGGAGCTGTTCTCCATGGAGGCAGGCAGAGAGTCTGAAGAGAAGGGGTTGGGCAGGAATAAGCTGGGCGACGGGAATGATGAGGAGGAACAAGGCAACTGAGGACTTACTATCTCCTGAAGCCGGCCAGCTGCTGCAAACACATTTTCTCCCTGTTGTCTAGTATCCACATGATGTAGGTACTATTATTATTGTACAGGTGGGGAACCGAGGTTTATGGCTTGAGAGAGTCACCCAGGTTCACACAGCTGGGACTGTAAGACCGCAATAGGGACCCGAGTCTGTGTGATGAGCCAATCCACAGTCTTTCCAAGTAGGGTGCCGCTCTGTCTCTGTCACTAACCCAATGAATAAGAAAAGTTTGCCAGGATCTAAAGGTGAAAGGTTAAGCAGTAAAATTCAATCGAAATGTCACTAACTTGATAAGCACCTCTGGAAAGAGCATTGTGGGAACACGGGAGACAAGAGCCCGTGTACTTAAGGCACGACACAACAAAGCAAGCTGAAACTTAGACGCTTGGCGTAGCAGAGAGGTTTATGGTTGTGTTTGTTATTTTATTGTTGCTGGTGTGGTGTTTTTGCTTTTCCACCCAGTTGAGAAGCAGATTAAAAAAAAATTGGTGTGGTTAGGCTCCAGTGCTATAAATTGATTCGAAGAAATAAGAATTACTTATTCTGGTCAAAGAGTCATTAAACAGTGGTCACTGCTTGCAAGGAAACTGTGCTTGAAGGACTCCGAGGGACTGGAGTAGACTGTCCCTGTCATCCTCACGACATTTTCTTTTCCGAAACTTAGATATTGGCCGAAGCAGTTATGCCCTTAAAGTCAAGCAGAAAACTCCCAGAATAAAATTAACAAATGAGTTGTTAGTCAGCCGCAGAAGGGATTTCCAGAGTCAGGTGACTGTTATCAATCAAGCCAGTCATTTGCAGGACAAAAGGAGGCAAGCTTTCATCCAGTGGAGTCAGCACTGAAAAATAAGGGGCTGTTTTTCTTGCAGGATAACTAGTGCACCAACCGGTGTTAGGCTGAACTATTGCAGGTGAAGAGAGAAAATCATCGTAATTATGGGTGATGGAATTACAGCAACGAAGTGTGCAAGCGTGCGTGCACACACAGGTGCACGTGCATATGTCTGCACACACACACACACACACACACACACACACGCCACGTGCACAGCCAATCCAGGCCATCTTTAAACAAGGAGAGGAGATGTGCTGTGTTTTTTCTGCGCTGACATTTGGAAGCTGAGCTTTCCAGACCAACTCAGCCTCACAGCCTACTTTGTCCTTCTAAATGGATTTCCTACAAGGAAAGTCAGAGATGGCGCGCGCCTCCCCCACAATACAGATAAAATTTTCTGCTTAATTAGGCATTGACATGTTTACTATAACCTTTACAGAAGAATAGCTCATGCTGAGAGACCCTTTTTGTCTGTTTTCCTCCGCAGAACAGACGAAATCTCGTGCACCCGGTAAGGTAATGCAGTGAAAATCTTCATAAAAAAGTGCCAAAGCGTCTGTCAAAGTGCGTGTGTTTGAACAATGGCTGAGGGTTCCAGGGAGGTCTAAAGATCACATTTTAATAATATACATTTAAAGCTGTTCGCTTGACTTAAGTGATGTTGCCTGCCTCCAGCAGGTGAGGTGGGAGACAGAGGGGGGGAGGAGAGGGGAGGGGGGGAGAGGAGAGGAGAGGGAGGAA
>PVJA010016480.1:0-31573 GCA_004027025.1 Myocastor coypus
AAAAAAAAAAAAAAAAAAAAAAAAAAAGTAGCCAGGCATGGTGGTGCACACCTGTAATCCCAGCACTTGGGAGGCTGAGGCAGGAGGACTGGTGAGAGTTTGAGACCAGCCTGGGCTACAAAAATGAGCTCAAGGTCAGCCTGAACTGCACAACAAGACCCTGTCTCAAAAACCATAGAGTAATCAAATATATTGCGAATTTTTTTTTAATTTCTTGTCCCTGGGCCAGCAAGATAGCTCTGTGGTCTAAAGCGCCTGCTTAAGTGAGCTTAAGCAACCACAGGGACCACCGTTTGATCCCCAGCACAACATGCTATGCCAGCCCTACCCCCAGGAGAGGTGGAATTGGCCATAACATACATACATAAATAAATAAGTAAATAAATAAATAAATAAATAAATAAAGTGTTCTTTCTTTTTTTAATTTATTGTCCCTGGGGGCTGAGGAGATAGCTCCATGGCACAAGTGCCTGTCTGGGAAGTGCAAGGTCATGAGTTCGATCCCCAGTCAAGCAAAAAATAAAAATAAAAATAAAATAAAAATAAATTTCTGGCCCCTGCCTCAAAGTCTGTAATGTTATGTTGGCAAAAATGACCTGTCCTCTTGTCTGGCGCACAAAGTGAGAAGAAAATTAAACACAGCATGGCTTCTTTCTTGTTTGTGTTTCTCAGGGTACGAAGTGTTCATTTTCTAACCTTCACAAGTCCTACACTTTCCAGAATGGAAAAAGTTTCCCTCCAATCCAGTCTGACACAGAGACCTGTGTTTCCCTCTGCAGTATGACATGGTCCTAGTCTAAGAATCTGAATTACTGAGACTCATAACAAAGGAAGAATCTTTAGAAAAAAAAAAATTTTTTTTGAGACCCACCAAATACGTAGTCCAGGCTAGCTTTGAACTCAGGATATAGCCTAAGTTGCCTTTGAACTTGTGGAAGTCCTCCTGTCTCAGCCTCCCGAAGGAAGCAGAATAGTGACAAGTATGATGTCTCAGTTCTCCTTTGTAGCTAATTCTTCCCCTTCTCCAGAAGTAGCAAAGCTTGGTAGAACAGGTCAAGAAGAAAATTCCATCGAACTTCCTCTGTACACCTCCCTTTTATTCTATTTCACCTAAATATTTTTAAATTTTGCTGAGGGGGTGGTGGTTATTGGACATTCAACTCAGGGCCTTCATATTAAGCTGATTCTATCCTCTTTTTAAAATGTCATGAGACAGGGTTCTGCTAAATTGCCCAAGATGGGTATGAACTTCCCTCCCATTCAGCCTCCCATAGTACTGGAATTACAGGCCTGTGGCACCAGGTTTGGCTAAATTTGAATACTTTTAAAGCTGTTAGTCTATTTAAAGTGGTTTCAAATGCTGATAGTATCCAAAGGATTCTTCTAGTTTTAAAAATATCATAAGTAAGCCAGGTATGGTGGCGCACACCTGTAATCCCAGCACTTGGGAGGCTGAGGCAGGAGGACTGGTGAGAGTTCGAGACCAGCCTGGGCTACAAAAGTGAGCTCAAGGTCAGCCTGAACTGCATAGTGAGACCCTGTCTCAAAAAGACAAAAAAAAAAAAATCATAAATAGCGAGTATGGTTCCAGATGCCTGTAATCCCCAGTCCTAGGGAGGCTGAAGCAGGAGGATCTCTGGAGCTTAGAGGTCAGAGTGGCTCACACAGTCAGGCAGAGGCCAGCCTGAAGTACATAGTGAGATCCTGTCTCATGAAACAACAAAAAAGGTACCAGATAAAAATGACTATTAGCCCTTAGTGTGTGTTTTTTTTGTTTGTTTGTTTTGGTTTTTGTTGTTGTTGTTTTTGTTAAAGAATTATTACAAAACCAGAGAAGGTAACACAATCCTGCACTCTTAGCACTCTGGGAAGCTGAGGCAAGAGCAGCACAGGATTTTGTCCAACCTGGCTCACTTAGCAAGATCCTCTGACTGCTGGCCATGGTGGCAGTACTTAGGAGGCTGAGGCAGGAGGTGTCCCATGAGTTCAAGGCCAACCTGAAATACACTGGGCTGGGGAGACAGCTCAATAGAATAAAAGCACCTGCCTGACAAACACAGGGTCCTGAGTTCAACCCCCAGTAGGGCCAAATAATAAAATAATAATAATAATCCTGTCTCAAAATAAAATTCAGAAATAGCTGGGGCTGTCAGTCAGTACAAAGACCCTTGATTTAATTCCCAGTACTGGGAAGGTAGAGGCAAGGAGGAATATTACTTCAGTGTCTCTTACTCTTAGAAGTTACTACCCTCTAACAGATATGTAAGAAAAAGTAATTTAGCTCTGTGTAGTGATACATGCCTATAACCCCAGCAGTTGGGAAGCTGAGACAGGAGGATCACCACAATTTCAAGGCGGGCCTACCCTACATAGTAAGCTCCAGGTCAGTTTGAACTATACAGTGAGACCCTGTCTTGAAAGTACAAAGCAATTTTGGCAGGTTTCCTTATGAGACAGGGTCTCCCTATGCAGTTCTCAAACTCTCAGCAATCCTCCTGCCTCCTGGGCCAGTGAGATGGCTCAGTGGTCTAAAGCAGATGCGGAGCAGAGTTAACGCAAGCGCTGCGACTGCTCCTCGATCCCTGGCACCACATGCTGTGCACCCCCACCCCAGGGCGGGCCAAGCCAGCCATAACACAAACAAATAAATGCAGTTTAAGAGAAATAAAAAGAATCTTTAAAGAAAGAAATTCTCCTGCCTCAGCCTTGCAAGTGCTGGAATTACAGGAGTATACTACCACGCCCTGCCAAAAATCAATTGGAAAGGCATTTGTTTCTTAGTATCTTAACATCTCAGGATAAGCTGAGGACACTGATAAACTGAATTGAACAGACTATTGTCCAAATAGTAGCTCAAAGACTTTAAGGTAATCTCATTAATTTTAGATTATCTTTTTAAATAGCTTAAAGGATGTCCTGTGCCTGTTTTTTTTTTTTTTTTTTTTGTACTTAAGTGACGTAACTTAAATGATTAAACCTAAGAGCTCATGACAAAGATTTTAATTAAATTTCTGAGAATTGATTTTTAATGTCTGTGATTCATTTTCTGCTCTAAAAACTTCAATAACCAACGTTTGGATTTTGAAAGGCAATGAATTTGGCTGTAGAAGAGTTGACTCTCCATTTGGTTTTGGTTTAGGTTTTGGTTATTTTTGTTTGTGTTTTCAAGTTTGTTTTATTACAATGCCTTGGCGCAGGCTGTTCCCTCACTTTGTCCAACTGTTTTGAGAGGACAAAGTGAAGACGAATTTTATTTTTTGTCTCCTTCATAGAACTTTTCAAAGGAAGGAGTGGGGGAGGAGAGGGTTGAAAAATCCTCTTGTCTGTGAGCTCTCTGAGGACAGAACTGAGGGTGAGCACAGGTCCCCAGCTCCCACCCCAACCCACCCCCAGAAGGGATCCATGATCTCAGTTCTAGCCACTTCCCTCATTCCGCCGTCACCAGGCTCATCTGTTTTAAACTTTATGTTATGGCCAGCTTTGGGGCTGGGGCTGACGCAACATGTGGTACTGGGAATCGAACCGCAGACCCTGGGGTTGCCTAAGGTTGCCTAAGCAGGCACTTTAGACTGCTGAGCTAACTCCCTGCCCCACTGGGCTCATCTGGAAGGTGCCCTTGTCGAACAGGAGCTACCAAGTAAAGAGACGATGGAGGTCCTCGGAGGAAATGTTATAGCAGTCTCCATGCAGCTTGGTCAGAACTAGGAAAAAGCAGACTAACCACCACGTGGCTCAGCAGAGGAGACACAAAGCAGGACTTGGGGTTTGTGTGTGATGAGGGGCTTTCAGGAGAACTGGCATTGCGCGGAGGAAAGACAGCGGATGAAAAAAAGCCTGCCATGGTTTCAGGGATTTTCAAGAACACCCAGTAAAGAGTTTAGGGAGGAGGGTATCAGCCTCTGGCAAGGTGATCTAGAGCCAAAGATGGAAACATCAGACCCATCAGGGTCAGCAGTTTGGTCCTGCTCCTCCAGGCCAGTGGAGAGGAATAGAGTCCAAGGACTGGATAGCTAATTCACAAGATGGATTAGGCAGGGCCAATCAAATAGCTCAATAGATTAAAATACATGCAAACAGGTGCAGGGTCCCGGGCGTGCCATGCCAACCCCACCCCCAGGATGCATTGTAACAGCAATTGAGACTGGGCATAGTGGCCATGCCTGTCTTGGGAGGCTGTAAACAGGTGGATCACTACGAATCTGATCTAGTGGTGAGACCCTGAACACCCTGTCGATGTTTCCATAAAATACAAAAAAAAAAGGATTAGATAGAGCTGGGATGCACCCCTGGGGCTTCATCACAAGAAGGGCCAACAGTTTAGAAACTTCGGCCTTAATGTAAATGTGAAGTGACAGAAGGAAACCGAACTGAGGCAGCTCCGGTAGGAAAAACACAGAGGAGAGAGATGCTTGGGCATGAAAGTGGATGGATCCTCATGTCAAAGAAAATGAAGAGGGAATATAGGGGACTCTGGGTTTGCAGTTTAGAAAGCCAGGGAACCATAAGAAATTATAAGGAGTCCACATGGGTTGTGGTACGTGCTACAAGACCAACTTCCTGAGAGACTGTTCAAAAGTACACTGCTCATTCCTTCAGCAAATACTTCTAAATGGCAGCCATGTGCTGAGCCTGCCCTACTCGAGGACGCAGCAGTGAACAGAACAATAGCCCCGTGCCCTTGCCGTTTATTTATAGTGCCCCAGAGAATGCCAGTGATATTAATAGCTGGCACAGATTGAGTGTCAAATCCTGTGCTTATATGATCTAATTGATCTTTATCGCTGTTAGAGATAGGAACTATTGATGCCCCCATTTTAAAGTGGAAAAGGATGAAGTGAGGTCAGGTACTTGCCCAGTTAGAAAGCCTCAGCCAGATGGGGAAATCTTGCATCAAAGCCTTTTTTTGTTGTTGCTGTTTTTTGTTTTTATGAGACACATAGGGCAGGCTGGCCTCCAATTCACACAAGCCCTCCTGCCTCAGCCTCTGAGCACTGGTATAACAGAAGTGATGTTGCCCTTTAACTTCTGTCTTGTTAAGAGGCTGAGAAAATATTCTTCAGCTAGGCATAGTGGTGTCTGCCTGGGATCCCAGCACTGAGGAAGCTGATGAATCCGAGACTGCTGGGAGACAGATTTCAAGACCAGCCTAGATAACACAAGATCTGGGCTCAAAATAAACCAAACACAACCCTGAGATGGAAATGAGGCTGGAGTTGACAAGTAGATGGAAGTGGAAGCTAATAAAACCCTGGCCTCCTTGCAAAAGCTGCAGTCTCCTAACCCCAGTTATTTACTAGTAGGGATTGTATATCCAAGCCATTTTGATACTGAAAACCCGCCCTGGCTTTAGCCTTTAAAAAAGTAGTTTTTCCTGAGTCCTGCAGCACAGACGGCCCAAGCCACGGTGCAGCTTGTCTCCTGGGGAGCCGGTGCAGCCAGACACACGCTAGGTGTAGAGCCCTTCCGGAAACACCAAATACGGTCTCTTCACTCTCTCACATCCCTCCAGGGCTCCCCACTTAATCCCCCAGCACTCAGGGCCTCCATCACACCTCTGCCAACTAATGCAGTTTATCCTGGAAAAAAATGGTTTTATAACTCTAAGGACATTAATAATTAACTTCCATACCACAAAACTTGTAATATCAGTTTGCTGAATGAAATAAAGTCACCAGTATTTAATTCTTCTTTAAAGGGTGTCTTCCATTATTATTATTTTAGAGTGCAATTTAGTCATCAAAGGTTTACTCAGCCTCATGTTTATAAATTACACAGGGCAGGAATTTTAACTCTTCTGGCCCTACCTGTTCTGAAGACAGGGAGGGTCATAGCCCTGTCGTCACACCAGGCACCTGCCTTGGAAAGAGATGGCAGCTCCAGACTACCTTTGGGGAGAAGAGATTCCCCTTTATGATGCAATATCAGAGGAATAACCAGGTAGCTGTTGGCACCAAGAGGCACTGGTTTATACCCTTCAGAAGGCTGTCTGGAAAGTTCTTTTTCCATTGCGCTTCAGAATCTTGTCTTGATTATATGATGTAATAATGGTGGCTTTGCGATTCATCTGAGCAGTGTTGTTTTCTCATTGTGGTGGTTAGGGTTATTTTTCAGAGGATAAGGGCTAATGTTTTAGGTCAGTAAGAACAAGTCTTGCCTTTCCATTTACATCCTGAGCACAGTGGCTGCCAATCAGGGGTTCACCCAGGTTCACTGGGGCTTTGGGACCCTGGCTTTGATGAAAACGGGGCTACCTTGCCTCCCAGGCCCAGATGGTTTGCCAGCAGAAGAAAAGGGTTCCTCTGGAAAGACAGTAGGTGTTTTCCCCTTCGGTTCTTCTGTTTGAAAGAGCAGTATTTTCAGAGTTAAGGTACTACAGTGTAGCTGGCTAGGGCTTTTCGGGGTGGGGCTGAACCCCTAGAGGCCACGCGAGGAAGGGCCTTGGTTTCCCAGCCAAGGTGCACCCCTCCCCCAGCCAGGAGGCCTCTCTGCCAAGGCCGAGCTGGAGGATGGCTGTCATGCTCCAGGGCGGCCGGTTCTCCAGGTCTTAGACTTAGAGGGATTTCTGCCGTTGGCACAATGGGCCGACTCCATTCATTCAGGCCGAAATACATTCCAGTAATGCTTCTGTGGTCGGTGAGGAGTGGAAAAGTCAGGGATAACAAACATTCAGCAGAAACCTAATAGGTACCAAGATCGCAGGATTCAAGCAGGTGACCACGGCCAGTACGTGGCAGAGGAGAGCCAGCAGGCCAGCAAGGCACGGGTGTGCGGCGCTCAAAGCCCGGACCCCGCGGCCCAGCCGCCCTCTGCCCCTGCCGGCCGCGCTGTCACGGCCGCGGGTGCGCGGGTGGAGCCTGGGTCCAAAGTAAACACCTCGCAAACCTACGTTCGTACTGAACGGTGCCACACTCACGTTTAAAAACAAAACCAAACGGGGGGGGGGCGGGGGGAGGGGAATGCTGTTTGCAGAGATGAGGGTGAAAACATTTCCCGGCTGGAAAATTACTGATCGCAGATTAAAGGAGGGGGGCAGGGGGCGGGGAGACAGCGCCGGGAGGGAAACTGCGGACTCCCCTTCCCGGAGGGGGATGGAAAGGTGTGCTTGGCCGCAAAAGTTCGGGCGTACTTTAGGGATCAAGGGTCCCCCGCGTCGCTGCTTTCTCGGCCCCTGGCCACCTTCCAGCCAAATATGTGTGTGCTCATCCGGCCCGGAACCTGGGTTGGCGGGGGTGAACTATTGTTTGACCCCAGCCTCGCCATTTCACCTCTTTATGACTCAGTTTTTTCATCCATAAAGTGCAAAGGAGAGTGCGTAGCTCGTAAAGCGCTTTAAGATGCTGGCCGAAAGCTGTCTCCGCGCCACACTAGCCCTCGTCCCAACACCTCCACCCTCCCAGGCCCGGAGTCCTTTCCCTCCCTTTCCCTCAACAGCCAGAACTCGGGTCCCCCTCCGGCCTCCAGCGGCCGCCGCGAGCGTACTGGCCTACTCCCGCTCCCGGCTCCGGGCCCCGGCTCCGGGCCCCGCCCCCGCCCGCTGGAGGCCTGAGCGAGGCCGGCCCGGCGCGTACGCAAAGGGGGCGGGCTGGATGAGTCACGCGGATAATCCCGCTCTTCTCGGGCGCGCAGATGGTGCGGAGAACGCGCTTGGGAGTGGGGGGGTGCGTCCCTCCCTCCCCGCCCTCCCCGCCCCCACCAGCCTTGCTCCGCCTTGGGCTTCGAACCCGTGGGACCCACTATGGGGGCCCAGAGCGCCCCAACCGCGCGGCGAGCCAACCTGAGCCCGCTTCCCCGCGCCGCGCGGTCGCCGCCACCGCCGCCGGCGACAGCAAGGCTCCAGCCCGCCAGCTGCCAGGCTGGCGTCACGGCTCTCGCAGATCCCGCCCGCGCCCCTCCTTCCCCCCGCCCCCACGTGCGCTGAGTTTGTTTATTTAGCTGCCATGGTAACGCGCGGGGGGCGGGGAGAAGAAAGGGAGGGGCGGGGCCTGGCGCGGGACCCAGCGCGCTGCTGGTCGGTCGGAGGCGGGGGGAACGTGCTGCCAAGAAGTTATAAGTAAGAAGCGCGCCGCGGCGGCCGGCAGTTCCCCCGCTGGAGAGAGCGAGCGCGGCTGCGGGCGCGCGGGGAGCAGAGGCGGTGGCGGGCGGCGGCGGCCGCGGAGCCGCCGAGTGCCCCTCCCCGCCCCTCCGGCCCCCACCCACCCAGCCGCCCGCGGCCCGCGCAGCCCCCGAGACCCCGGGCCCCGTGCCTCCGCCCAGCTCGCGGCTCCGCGCCGCCGCGGCCCTTCTCACCTGGTGGCGCCGCCCGCCCACCGCCCACCTCTGGGCCACGGCCCCTGCGCCCACGAAGACGTCCACAGCCACCGCGACCGCGGCGGGGAACGCTGCTGAGTCGAAGAGAGAACAGCTTGGACACCGGACTACTTACTCGCCTTGTTGATTTGTCTACTTTTATAAGAGTTTACAACTTTTCTAAGAACTTTTATATACAAAGGAACTTTTCAAAAAAGCGATATTTCCAGTTTATATTTAATCCAAAGAAGAAGGATTTTAGGCATTTTTAGGTTTGAGGGTTTTGACTTCGTTTGTAAGGTTTTTGTTTTTCTTCCTTCGTTAATTCTGGACTTCGGGTATCCCCGCTGCTTCGGGCTCCCGAGGATCTTCTGGGCCCCATATTAATGAGGTAAGTGAGGTGCGGACCTCGGGACGGGCAGGGGTGCGGACCTGCGGGGAGGCCTGGGGCGGTGGCCCAGGCTGCCCCTGACTCCCGCCTCCCGTGCGCCCTGCCCGGCCCGCAGGCAGCCACCTGGCGAGTCTGACATGGCTGTCAGCGACGCGCTGCTCCCGTCCTTCTCCACGTTCGCGTCCAGCCCGGCGGGAAGGGAGAAGACACTGCGTCCAGCAGGTGCCCCGAATAACGTGAGTCGCGAAGGAGCCCTGGAGCGTCTGGTTGGGTTTCTGCGGGTGGGATGAGAACGGGCGGAACCCGCGGCTCACCAGGCCACCGGGCACGGGGAAGGGGCGGTTTCCACCCTGACTCCGCAGCTTTTCTAAGGTGGCTCGGAGAACCTGCCTCAGCTGTAACTCGCGTGGTCCGGGTGCTGCGGAGCTGCTCGCGTAGGGCGGGTCCTTCTGCGTCCTCAGGCGCACTGGCGACAAGGGTGGGCGCTCGCTGCACGCCGGGTGGTAGGCGGCTAAATCCTGAGGCACCGACCGGGCCCAGGAGGCTAGCAAGTAGGTGGCCAGAGGTGAAGGCGTAGCAGAGAGCTGGTGTCCCAATTCCCCCGGTGGCAGCGTCCGGTGTTGGTCCAGGCTACAGTGCTGGCACCACCGTCCTCGCAGCGTTCTGCCTCCCGGCTTCTCGGTGGGGCCCAATTAGGACGTCTAGTCGCAGCTGGGACTGCTGCTCACAGCTCAAGTCGGCCTCTCGCTCTGTCCCCACAGCGCTGGCGGGAGGAGCTCTCCCACATGAAGCGACTTAATCCAGGGCTTCCCGGCCGCCCTTACGACCTGGCAGCGGCGACCGTGGCCACAGACCTGGATGGTGGCGCAGGCGCAGCATGCAGCGCTAGCAACGCAGCTCACCTACCCCGCAGAGAGTCGGAGGAGTTCAACGATCTTCTGGACCTAGAGTTCATTCTCTCCAACTCGTTGTCACATCAGGAGTCTGTAGCCGCCACAGTCTCCTCCTCAGCGTCAGCCTCGTCCTCGTCCTCCCCGTCGAGCAGCGGCCCAGCCAGTGCGCCCTCCACCTGCAGCTTTAACTACCCCATGCGGGCCGGGGGGGACCCGGGCGTGGCCCCAGGCGGTACCAGCAGTGGCCTACTGTACGGGCGGGAGTCCGCAGCGCCCCCTCCCACTGCACCCTTCAACCTGGCGGATATCAACGACGTTAGCCCCTCGGGGGGCTTCGTGGCCGAACTCCTGCGGCCCGAGTTGGACCCGGTGTACATTCCACCACAGCAGCCGCCACCAGGTGGCGGGCTGATGGGCAAGTTTGTGCTGAAGGCGTCGCTGAGCGCCCCGGGAAGCGAGTATGGCAGTCCGTCGGTCATCAGTGTTAGCAAAGGCAGCCCGGATGGCAGCCACCCGGTGGTGGTGGCGCCCTACAATGGCGGGGCGTCGCGCATGTGCCCCAAGATCAAGCAGGAGGCGGTGTCCTCCTGCACCGTCGGCCGACCCCTGGAGGCCCACTTGGGCGCTGGACCGCCGCTCAGCAACGGGCACCGGCCCAACGCACACGACTTCTCCCTCGGGCGGCAGCTCCCAAGCAGGACTAACCCGACCCTGAGTCCCGAGGAACTGCTGAGCACCAGGGACTGTCATCCTGCCTTGCCGCTTCCCCCTGGGTTCCATCCCCATCCAGGACCCAACTACCCACCCTTTCTGCCCGACCAAATGCAGCCGCAGGTCCCACCGATTCACTACCAAGGTCAGTCTGGGGGTTTCCTGGCTCGGGCTGGGGAGCCCTGCGTGTTTCTCGGGCTCTTGGCATGATGTTCATCCCATCTTCATCCCTAGAGCTCATGCCACCTGGTTCGTGCCTGCCAGAAGAGCCCAAGCCAAAGAGGGGAAGAAGGTCCTGGCCCCGGAAAAGGACAGCCACCCACACTTGTGATTATGCCGGCTGTGGCAAAACCTATACAAAGAGCTCTCATCTCAAGGCACACCTGCGAACCCACACAGGTAGGGAGGGGACAGTTGGGGAAGCCGGGGAGCTAGTTCCTCTGCTCCGACAGCTTGGACACTCTCAGGGCCCCCTTGGGGTGCCAAGGTGCACCTACTTGTATCTCCTGGATCAGGGGAGAGGACAGCAACCTGGCGCCTCCTTTTTCGCCCAGGAGCCTTTCCCGTATGGATGGTATCTCTTGAATGTGCAGTTTCTCTAGGCCTTTAAAAGTCAGGGAGATTCCCAGACCTAGTTTGAGCAGGGCATTCCCTTGCTTTGCACTGTAGGAATTGTAGTTTATTTTTGGATTTTCATTATTTTCCCAGATTTATCCTGTTCTGTTTGTAGTTTTAATTTGTTTTTTGTAGTACTGGGGATTGAACCCGGGGCCACACCCTGGCCCCGATTTATTTTTTTCTTTAGACAAGAGTCTTGCTAAATCTGCATCTGGACTGCCAGAGTGCCTGGATTATGGGGTGTACCATGCCCTGTGAGATTTTTATTTAAATTTTAAGAATTCTTTTGTAGTTGCTGGAAAGATTCTGCTTTAAGATTGTCACTAAGTTTCCATGTCGCTGCAACTAGGTACAGATAGTGTTCAGTAAAGTAATTGTTAGGTGGGGGGAGATGGCATTTTAGATCCAACTGTGGTGGGGTAACATTTTTCCTTGATTCTGGGTGTGGTGGCACCTGTAATTCCAACAAGTAGAATTAATCTCAGCACTTGGAAGGCTGAGGTAGGACGATCATTGAGGTAGTGAGCTCAAGATCATCCTGAACTGCATAGCAAAACTCAAAAAGTCACAAAATTTTAGATATAGATAGAGCATAGTTACACATTATATTTGTATATATCAAACAATAATTTGGTTGGTTTCAGCAACAGGACACTATATCAGTCATAATTTCTACATTTGTTTACACCTCTGATGTCTTAGATCAAAAGAATTAACATTTCTGCAGAAATACAGACTTGGGTGATCTTGGTATGTTTTCATTGCTTAGTTAATATTCCCCTAAATATAAAAGGCAAATACTTAAAACTGTTAGTGTCATGGATGGTCTGAATTGTTTTTTTACTTTTCTCGTACTGGGAATTGAACTCCAGGACCTTGGGACTTGCCAGACAGGCATGCCACTGAGCTATGTCCCTAGCCAGATCTGAAATTTAGTATGACCCTTCTTCAGTGATGGTATAGACCTAACTGAATTGTTTCAAAAGTGGGTGGGTGTATAGTTCTGTTTAAATATTTAGTCTCCAGTTTTTGAAAAGGGCCAGTTCTTAGTAATGTTGCCTTCAGCTCCTTTCCCCTTCTCTCTTTACAGGTGAGAAACCATACCACTGTGACTGGGACGGCTGTGGGTGGAAGTTTGCCCGCTCTGATGAACTTACCAGGCACTACCGCAAGCACACGGGGCACCGCCCCTTCCAATGCCAGAAGTGCGACCGGGCCTTTTCCAGGTCGGACCACCTCGCCTTACACATGAAGAGGCACTTTTAAACCCCAGAGTGATACCACCCGCACTGCCAGGAGAGAATTCAGTATTTTTTTTTTTTCCCAAAATCCTTTTACACTGTCCCCCCACAAGGGGAGGCATGCAGCTGGCAAGCACTACAATCATGGTCAAGTTCCCAGTAAGTCGGCTTGTGAGTGGATAAGAAACCCAAAGGACAAAAGTCAAAGAACAGATGGAGTCTGTGACTGGATCTTCTATCATTCCAATTCCAAATCTGACTTGAACCTTCCCGGACTTACCAAATGTCATGGGAGAGACTGGAAGTTGTGGATATCAGGGTATAAATCAGATCCAAGTGTGGGGAGGGCGGGAAGACCAAGATTTTCTGGAATTGTTTCAATGCAATATAAGTGTAAAGATCACCTTTGTATTATCTTTGCCTTCTAAAAGCCATTAGTATGTTAGAAGAGGGAGAAATTCAGGTACAGAAAAATGTTTTAATCACCTATGTGACGGTGCTTGATGAGTCTTGGTTCTAAAGGTACCAAATGAGGAAGCCAAAGTTCTTCTCAAACTGCTGCATACTTTGACAAGGAAAATCTATTTTTGCCTTCCGATCTACATTTATGACCTAAGTCGGGTAAATATGCCTGGTTTACTTCTGTAACGTGTTTATGCAGACAGTCTGTTATGCACTGTGGTTTCAGATGTGCAATAATTTGTACAATGGATTATTCCCAAGTATGCCTTAAACAGGACAAATGTGTTTTTTCTATATAGTTCCTTGCCTTAATAAATATGTAATATAAATTTAAGCAAACTTCTATTTTGTATATTTGTAAACTACGAAGTAAAGAAATGAACATTTTGTGGAGTTTGTATTTTGCATACTCAAGGTGAGAAATAAGTTTTAAATAAACCTATAATATTTTATCTCAGTAACAGTTTTGTTGTTTTTTTGTCCTAGAACAATATGTAATACATTTGAATTTAAACACTGAGGTGTAAGGTGTGTGAGAAACCCTATAAAGCTAAGTTCATCTCCACAGAGGTCATAAAGGACTTGTTTTCTTTAAGCTACTTGGTTTTATAATCGCTCCTATCACAGTTGAGCATTTCAAGTATTGGAAATTGTGAAGCTATCTGGTCAGGGTTTATCTGTCACAAATGTGCATAGAAACCCTTCCTGGAAGCAGTTTCCTTACCTGAGTGGGATTTTGCAGGTAGAAAGAGTGATGTTTGCTCAGTTTTAATATGAGTGTGCAGATCAGTAACCTTACACATTTCTAGTTTTTCATTTTTAAAAATATGGTTTGTCTTTTTTAATTAAAAATAAATGAAAATATAAAGGCTTCTCTGTGGAGTTCTGGCCTTGTACTTTGCCACAAAATTTGATTAACAAAAGCGCCTTCCCGAGGCATGGACCACAGTTCCACAGCGCCCTCCTGAGGATCAGAGGCCGCATTTATGTGTTACCCCGAAGTCAAGTTTCTAGCAGAGTATTTTAAAACTTTATCCCTCTGATTTAAGGATCAGGAACAGATACAGAAGCAAAGTAAAAGATGATTCAGTTTCAGGGGTGGGGTTTTGGGAGCGGGGCTGGGTGGCAGAGTGCACCTTAGTCTGGGCTGGAGCCCAGTACCGTCCTCCCCAAAATACAAACTCCAAGAGCTTTAATTTTTAGGGCTCTCTTCAGGCAACACATAGACTAAAATTAGGATACAGAGATTAGCATGGCCCTTGCCCCTGCCTCTGGATGAGGTGCAAATGCAAATTGAGCACTAAGTGTTCTGTGTTTCTTTTAATTTATTTTTTAAATGGTGTTTCTGTAAGTTTGTAGCATTTGTTTTTGAAGTTATTTAAAGCTTAAGACAATTATTAAAATCTTAGTTGTTTTGAGATGGCTGAAGACATTGCTGTAGAATGATTTGTCTCACAAGATGGAAAAGCATTTCTGACACTCATTGACACAACAGTGATGTCAGTGACTAAGCAGATCCTCAAAGAGACTGGAGCTCACTGGCGTTTTGTTTTCTTTCATTTTTTTTGAGACAGGGTTTCAATACGCAGTTCAGCCTGGCCTAGATCACACTTTGTAGCCCAGGCTGGCCTCAGGCTCAGCCTCCCAAGTGCCCCGCCTAGCAGGGAATTTCTTTAGAGAACTTCTTTCCTATCCTTTATATGTAGCATTCAGAAATGTATTTGCACCATAGTACATTTTACAAATGAAATTTTAAAAAATGAGAGATTCATAAGAGGCTGGTGGTGGTTTGACACAAAGTGTTTTCATTGGCTTTGAAGAGTCCCAGCATGACTGGAAAAACGTGGCATGTGTCTTTACGTAAAAGAAAACAGGTGCATCATTAGGATGGAATTTTATGTGGCCATGAACATATTCAAAGCATATTTAATGACATGGAAAAATGCTCATGGTATGTTGAGTGGAAAAAGCAGGATATATGCCTAGAAACAGTACGACTGCAGTTTAAGCATTTTAAGCGTACATCTCTGTAGGAGAGAAACAAGGAAATTAAGAGAAAAATGCTGGGACAGGCAAGGTGGCTCAGTGGTCTAAAGCACCTGCTTAGGCAAACTTAGGCAACTGCAAGGACCTGGGTTCAATCCCCATCACCACATGCTGCACCAGTCCCACCCCCAGGGCAGGCTGAGCGGACCATAATAAACAAAAAATAAAATGTTTTAAAAACTTTTAAAGAGAAAAGGCTGACAGGAAACACAAAATTATTAATACTGGCTTTCTCAGCTTAAGTTTTCCACTTGTCTAGTTTCCAGATATTCTCAAATATATATAATAAGTAGAGACAGCTTTTTCAAAGAATTAAGGAAAAAAAATAAGCTTTATTTTTTAATTTGTTTTATATTTTTGCTTTATTTTAAGAGCAACTAAAATTGTGTTACTAAAGCTGCCTATAGGCCCGGCAGGATGGCTTAGTGGTCTAAAGAGCCTGCTTGGGGAAGCTTGAGCAGCTTCAGGGACCGCAGTTCAATCCCTGGCACCACATGCTGCACCAGCCCTGCCCTTGGGTGGGCTGAGCTGGCCATAAAAATGAGTGAATAAACAAACAAAGGTTCTGAAACAAGAAAAAAAAAATTCAAAAAATAAATGAATAAATAAATAAATAAAGCTGCCTACATTGTAATGTTTTCTTTTAAATTCAGATTCTCAATATTCTCCCTCCTACTCAGCACCTTCTGACATACAGTTAATGTATGAAAATGATTTCTTGTATGTATGGTAGCATCTTTGCTGACTGTCTATTACCCAAAACAAAAGAGCCATCTTTTTTTTTTTTTTTTTTTTTTTTTTGCTTTTTGAGACAGGGTCTCACTATGCAGTTCAGGCTGGCCTTAAGCTCACTTTTGTAGCCCAGGCTGGTCTCGAACTCACATCGATCCTCCTGCCTCAGCCTCCCGAGTGCTGGGATTACAGGCGTGCGCCACCACGCCCGGCTAAAAGAGCCATCTTGAATAAACTGTCAAGACCCTTTGAATCTGCTCACATTTTTCTGATGTCATGCAGAAACATTACTTCACATCTTTTTTCTCAACTTAAAAAAGAAAGCTTCAGCATCTAGTATGAATAAGGAGGCTTTCCCCCCAAAGTAACTGGACAAAACACTACACACCGTACATAAGTAGCCCAACTATGCGCCCTCATGCCTATCAGCTCCGCACGCCTCTGCACACTGTCATTACCCTGTTGCAGTGTCATTTACACTGTATAATAAAGAGCACCTAATAATTGAGGTGCCTGCTTATTATATTTTCCCTATGACATTTAATTTTATATGTCCTAGATTTTAGCTCGTGTGTGCACACACAAAGGCTTAACAATAGTTCTTCCTGTACATCAACAGATTCTCAGTTCCCCTCTCTTTCTGGCAGAATATCCTTTCTACCCGCAGACAGATTGGACTCTTACAATCCTGCTTTGGTTTAGAAGGGTAGGATGATAGGGGGAATGACTCCTTCTCTTTCACACCTTATTCTGGTTAAAGCAAGAGGACTGCTGTGAGTTTGTAAGCAGCCTGGGATACATACCAAGTTCAAGGCCAGAGTGAGCTACATAGTGAGACCCTGTCTCAGAACCAAACCAAACCAAAAATGATTCTCTTAGAGACATAAAATAGCACAGAGTTAGCAATTTTTATACATCAATTTTCGTGTAAAGAATCCCAAGGGGTACAATCTTTAAACTTCATTTATTTATATTATGGCTGGCTCAGCCTGCCCTGGGGGTGGGGTGCAGCATGTACTGTGGGGAGATCAAACTGTGGTCCCTGCTGTTGCCTAAGCTTGCCTAAGCAAGCATTTTAGACTTCTGAGCTATCTCGTTGGCCCCAAGGAGTGGAATCTTTATGCAAGGAAAGCAACTCTACGGGAAAAAGGTTTATGTTTTTTCTTGTTGAGACAGGGTCTTACTGCAAGGCCTTGAGCTCACCTTGTAGCCCATGTTGGTCTCAAACTCACAAGGGTCCTCCTGCTTCAGCCTTCCCAGTGCTAGGATTATAGGTGTGGACCACCACACCCAGTGGTGATGTGGTAGAAAACTATTAAAACAAGCATGGTGTGATACCTGTTGTGCATTATCTGAATTTAGCAGCCTGGGTCAACCACCCAGCATATGTCCTGACTTCTCACACTCTTTAGCACAAACACATGCAAAGATGGATTTGTAATCATGTACAGATACAAATTCCCTGCAATGTATTTATTTATTTATTTTGCCTTTTTGAGACAGGGTCTCGCTATGCAGTTCAGGCTGGCCTTGAGCTTATTTTTGTAGCCCAGTCTGGTCTTGAACTCGCACTGATCCTCCTGCCTCAGCCTCCCAAGTGCTGGGATTACAGGTGTGAGCCACCACACCCGACACAAAATTCCTTGCAATGAATGTGGTTATTATGTATACCTAAATTGTACCAATAAATTCATTTTTTTAATGAGCAGAATAGATTTATTGAGGGGGGAAAAGCTCCTGCTGGAGAGAGGGACAGGAGGAGGAGTCCCAAGTGGTGGTCCCCCTAAATTTAAGTTTTTAAAAAGGTAGATTTGTAGATCAGGTGCTCCCACACCCCACAAATACCTCCCCCAATATCCGTCCTAAGCACTGTCTAGTCCCACATGAAACTTTTATGTTTCTATTTTGTGTCATTTTATTTATTATGTATTATATTTTATGTATTTATTTTAGTTGTGTATTTTCTTAATACCTTGTACAGGCCATTGTACATGGACATGTTTTTATAGGGCTAAACTGAAGCTATGTCTGCCTCCTAAAGGTTGTTTATGAAACTATCATTCATTGTTCCCCAGCAGAGTCATTCAATAATATTTTCTATAAAACCACCACGATCGTCTACACACTGTAGGCTGTGGAATGTTCTGCGGAATGTTCTGCCCATGAAAATGAAAAAGTCAAAATCACAGCACTGGATGAAAATAAAATCTTTTTAGGTTTTATGTTATGTGAAACTAAAATGAAAGTTGGAAATGAACCCAACTTCTGGAAGACTTCTGTAAACAGAAGAGTGAATGCTAAGCACAATTTCTCACCATCTCTTGTCAAACGAGTACATTCTTAAATCTTGAAATACCTGATACCTCAACGCCCTGGTCACACAGTCAAAACAGGGAGGCAAAGGCTAAACTGCTAGCAGAAACCCAGGTAATCTTTCTGGTGGCTATGAGCACTGCTAGAGCCCATGGGCAGGACAGGGAGGGCATAGGCCCCACAGGAAGGCCGCTTTTCTGGAACCCTGTACACCTGGAATCCCCCTTTTTTTTTTTTAACTGTTTTCTTCTTGGCCCTTGAAACTATCACTTTTTGAATTGCTTTAGTCTCCTCTGCACCTGGATGAGTCAGCAGGTTGCAGTGGGTGCGCCTGAAGGTCCTTCTGTACTTGTTTTTAAAGGAAAAGCAGAAAAGAACTAGAAGCCTAATTGAATATCAACCAAAAGTAAATTCTCTCTTAGGGGATTCCTTAGAGATCTTATCTCAGTTCACCTGAAAGAACGGCTTTCAGTGATGCTGCTCAATAGCTACAACACCATGTTTCTTTTCAATATTTGTGTTGCAAGGGCCAGCCAGATAGCTCAGCAGACTAAAGCACCTACTTAGGCAAATTCAGGGATACCGGGATTTGATTCCAGGCATGCCATGCTGGCCCCACCCCTGGGGAATGCTGAGCCAGCGACTGAGACTGGGCGTGGGCATGTGCCTATAATTCCAGCACTTGGGAGGCTGAAAATAGGAGAATCACTATGAGTTAGATCTGTACAGTGAGACCCTGCAGACCTGGTAGTAAATAATTTTTTTTTTTTTTAAGTCTGTAGTACATGTTATCGTTCAGGCACAGTAAGAAGCAAGAGAAGTAGCTGCCAGGTGTGGTGGTATGGGCCTGTGGGTGTATGGGCTCGTGGTCTCAGTGCTCAGGAGGCTGAGGCAGAAGGGTCACCATGAGTTCAAGGCCATCCTGAACTATAAGCAACACCCTGACTCAAAACCCAGAGAGAAGTAGTTTTTTATACAGCAATGTGTGGATGATTGATAGCAGATAAAGTGATAGCACCAAGCCCCTGGAGGAGGTTTTTTGTTTTTGTTTGTTTGTCTTTTTGAGATAGGGTCTTGCTATGTAGTTCATCCTGGCCTTGAACTCTCTTTGGGGCCCAGGCTGGCCTCAAACTGTTAAGGATCCTCCTTCCTCAGCCTCCTAGTGCTGGGTCACAGGCCTGCACCACCACAGCTGGCCTGATGGAGGTCTGAGAAGTAGACCTATCCAGTCCATGCACCTGAGGCCAGGAGGGTGAGTGGCATACAATTCCCATCTTGCCTATGTCATCTGGATCAGTGGTCACACAGGATCAGCTTGTCACAGCACGGTGGCCAAATCATGACACATGCACCAATGCACCCTGGGGCTCTAACAGGAAATGGAAGGAACCCTAGCCCCACTTTGCTAAAAGCCTGAGAGGCAAGAAGATCTATGCAAACCATAAAAGCAGAGTGTCTGGGGGGCAATTGGAAGGCACAGAGACAGGGACTGTCTAGTTCAGGTCACTGTTTCTTGCTGGTATTTAACAATACTTAGTTCTGCCCAGGGCTGTAAACTTTGTGAAGTGTTTACCGTCTTCACTACCTCAGCCAGAGGCAGGATTAGATTTTTCTCTCTGATACCCATTATACAGATGTAAAAACTAAGGCTTCTTTTACAGGTCCATTTCCACCACTATTTATTTGTTATCTTGTGTTTCTGGGTTTTTGAGAAAGGGTCTTATGCTGTAGTCCATGCTGGCCTTCAACTCACTATCTAGGCTGGTTTCAAGCTTAGAATCCTCCTGCCTCAGCCTCACAACTTCTGGGTTCACAAGCACTTGGTACTGCACCTAGCTTGTTTTGTTTCCATTTTGAATTTTTTCTGACATCCTCAAAGCCCTTCTAATACTTTCATCTTCAGTCCTCTGGGCAGGAAGGACTAGAGGCAAAGCAGACACACACCATCCACAAGGGTTTGCTAACATCCAGCTTTTTTCCCAGTGACCCTGTTTAGAGTCAGAAGCCCAACACGGTCTGGCTCCACCAGTGGGCTCTTCCCTTTGTCAAGGAAGACTGGGGAAGCTGAGTTTCCTGCACCTGTTTCTTCAGCTGGTCAAGAAACCATGAAGCGGTTCATTGTGCCATGAACACAATCTATGCTTTTAGCTCTGAGGTGGAAGGAAAGGCCCTCGGGGAAGCCCAGCCCACAGGTAGCCATCCTGGGCCTGCCTTCTGGTGATCCTCCCCTCCCTGTCTTCTCCTGGCCCCTGGTGCCCACTGTCGCTGTGGCCCACAGTTACACAGCCAGCATCCTCTGCAGCCACTGCTGAGCTGGACAGGCTGAGCTAATGTCTCTTGCATCCCCTCAAAAGGTCTGCTAAAGCCAGTGAGCCCTTGCTGGTGGGGTTGGACTGTGCTGCTTCTGGAAACACCCAGATTTCCTTAACAAGAGCCTCAGTGTCCCTCAGAGTCTTGGTTTTAAAGACTCCTCCACACTGCTCATTCTGGATCTTTCCTTGAACATTATTCCTTCCATAGTGGGAAGCCTTGTGGGTCTGGGTCCCCCAGCAAAAAGGAACTTCTGGAACACAATGAGAGCTTTACTCTTTTTTTTTAAAATTCATTCACTGAAAGGCTCTGCTGTGTTTGGGGGGAGGCAGGTGAATGTCAGCAACCTACAGAAATAATTAGGAGTTGGTTGGACATGCCCTTTGGGAAGCCAAAATTGGAGAAAAGGGAATTTCTTTTTTATTCCTTTACTTAGATGATCCCTTGTGCTTCTTTTCCAAAGAAAAGTTCTCTGTGTTAAGAAAGGATAACAGAAGTTTTAACAATAATACTGTAAAAGCTTTAATAAGGCCTCTTCTGCTGCGGGCTCCTGGATTGGCTAGTCAGGCAAACAGGAGGGCCAGCTCTCAGTGGTTTCAAGGAGCCCATAGGACCTACTGCTTTTCAAGTTGGACACCAGTCCTACTTTGGTCTAGATAAAGTCACTGTAAAAAATAGCACATGGCCATGCATGGTAGTGCATGCCTGAAATCTGAAGACTGTAAGGCTGAGGCAGGAGGACTGCTACAAGTTCAAGGCCAGCTTGAGCTATACAGAGTGAGATACCACCCACACCCAAATAGTGCATGGAACTAACAGAAGCCCATCTTTGAGGTACAGCTCCACTCTCACCAAAGAAGGGCCCCACCTATAACATTATATTGGAGGCCTGTAATCACAGCTAAGGAGGCTGAGTTAGAAGGATAACAAGTTGAAGGCCAGCCTGGCTATCTTACTGAGATCCTGTCTCAAAGAATACAAAGGTGGTGGCATACCTGTAATCTCAGCATTTGGGAGGCTGAGGCAGAAGAAGGTTGGTAAGTTGAAGATCAGCCTGAGCCACAGAGTCAGCTCAAGGTGAGCCTGAGCTGCATGGGGAGACACTGTCTCAAAAAGACTAAAAGAAACAAAAATATAAAGGTCTGAGGAGGTAGCTCAGGGGCAAGCTACTCTCAGGCTCAATCCCCAGTATCCCAAAAATAAAACAAGTCCCATTTTTGTTTTTCATTTGTTTGTTTTTGTTTTATTTTGTTTAGAGACAAGGTCTCATGATGTAGCCCCAGCTGGCCTCAAACTCACAGGGCTCCTCCTGCCCCAGCCTCCTAAGTGCTGGGATCACACACGTGTGCCACCATGCCCAGCCTAAACAAGTCTTTAGCTGTGGGCTATACCCCTTCTTTAGTGTCCCCTGACCAGCCCACTCAAGTACTCTCCCCTAGAGAACACAGGAGCTGCCCTTCATGTTACAGTTCTCCTGTCTCTTCCCAGGAGCGCCACTCAAACTCACATGGCCTGCTCTCAGGCCTGCAGCAGCTGGTTTTGTGCACAAGGAAGAACGAGCCAGTGGGCGGAACTGCGCATGCCCACAGCTCCTCTGTCTGGTACCCCGGCTCCGCAGGGAGCACATGAGCTGTGCTAAGCAAAGGTGGGAGTCAAGGCCCCGGAAATGTGGGTTCCCCTTGGGACCGGACGGTTCTTTGAGCCGCTCAACTTCATTCACTACAAACACATCGATAATATTTCCTCCTGCAATATTTCCTCCTGCTCCTTTCTCCATTCCTATTATTTAGCTACATTCGAATTGGTTACCAGGTGCATGTTACGTCGCGTTAAAACGTGTTAGTCAGGTTTGGCATAATGTTGCGGCCTTGTTCAGCAAAACATCATAAACTTCAGTTGGAATTAATGATTCAGGCGGAATGGAACTTCATCTTTTTCCGGGGTTGTTTAACCCAAGAAACACAGTAGGCTTCTGTCTCTCAAGTCTGCATTATGTAGGTCTCAGATACAAACTGATTTTTTGCTTTAAGCCCGATTAACTGTACAGATGAGGAGTGTAACTGACTTCATGGGCCTTGGTGGAGGCCAGGTCTAGAGAGACAGAAGATGATTTGCCTAGGGGAATTCTTTGCATTAAAGACTTTGTTAGGCAAAAAACACTCTCACAAGAGCGTCTGATTTGCAATTTGGGCCTTTGTGGAAGGATTAGGAGATCTCCATTGTTTAATGTTTGGATCTAAATTTGCATTTGGAGACCCACGACCTCTTCCACCTTTGATTCTCCTTTATTTTCATTTTCTTATCCTGATCCATAGCAGATACTGGATGTTAGAAAACAGCTTGATGAAATTGCTTGGCGGAATGTCGACCCTCACGAAGGATGTTTGATAGGGTGGTTTTCTCTGAGTGGTAGCAGCCTGCGTGGGCCCCAGCAATACCCAGCTCGTCGTCTATCTAGCAACTGACAACTGGTAGGTGTAGGTCTACGCATTACTTTGATTTCCTTAATTCAAATGCATGGGCATTGTTGAAGACAGAAATCTCTACAGAGACAAGAATCAAAATGTAGATCTGTAAAAGGAACTGACTAGCAAAATCCTGACTGCCCCCAGACAACATTTCAACACTTCTTTCAAGGTCTTCCTCTACAAATAAAGGTTTGAGAGAAATTATTTTAAGTTTACCATAACAATATTCTCATCTCAACATGATGTTTAACTACCTGTCCTTCAGTAAACAAATTTTAACTAACATTTGCTTTGACAATGTTCCCAGATGGGCAACATAAAACCTGGAATAGAAACTGCAGTGCGTGAGGAGGGACAATTACACAGATTGTGGGTTTAGCCCATGGCGTTGGTTTGTTGGTTTGTTTTCTTTTTTAACTCTTTCAGTTTCTTCTCTTACCTTTATCTTCCTCACAGGCCATAGGTCAGCGGGACAGAAGTCCCACAGCACTTGGACCTGGACTGGGGATTGCTGTGGAGAGTTGGGAAAGCAATGGGAGAGAGGCTACTGGGATTCCTGTGTGTTGAGCACCTCCTGGTGTGCCAAGAGTGGGGCAGAAGGCTCAGAGGGATCCAGTGACTTATTCAAATTCACTCGCACTGACTTGGAAACCAAAGCTGGTGCTACCACCTGATGCAGTCTCTCAGATACAGACTAAGGTGTCTCTCACCGCTGAGGAATGTGTGCATGTTTTTCAATCTCAACAGGGTGATGTTTGGTGTACACAAAGCTGTATGGGCAAGATTGACTGAACCTGTCCCTTTTTCTGACAAGTGACAAAGACTCTTATCTATCATTCTATTAAAAGGGCCTCATGTTCCTCTAGGCTTTGGCTTGGACAAGGATTACAAAAGACTCAGTCCTTGCTGTATCATAGCACCCCCCCTACCATGTACCCACTCACCAAGAGTAAATAAGTCTGACCTTTCTTCCCGGATCTTTCATTCACAGATTTCAAAGCACTTTACACGTGTACTCAATCCATTAGAATGAGGACTACCAGCCTTGGTATCCTCGGGCCAATTTAAGAAAGTATTGTACCTCCTGGGGTGCGTGGGGCTCACAGTCAGACTCCCTGCTATTTGGGAAGTGAGCAAGGAAGATTCGAAGTCTGAGACCAGCCTGAGCAATTTAGCAAGAGCCCATATGGAAGAATAAAGACAAAGGAACTATTTTGCTGAAGGTCACACAGTCTGAGTCCCTGTCTGGCACTGCACGATACAGCAGAGGAAGCCAGCAGCCAGGAGTGGCCCCTTTGGGCCTGAGTTTTGGGCCCACATTCTCAGCCAGGACCCATGGGAAACACTCCTGTATCTTACCTATCCTCCCAAACCATTGGCCAACATTCTTCTAATGCTCCCAATGTCTGAAGATAATCCCTTTTCCCCTCACCAGGATCCCAACCTAAAATAGATCTGGGTATATGCCACAGGCATGAATGAATGACTCAGAGAGACATTTCAGACCTCGGCAGCGAGGTCAGCCACAAGAGTACAGGAGCAGGACTGGAAGGCATCCCGAAGGGTGAGCTACCCAAGGCCTCCTCTGCATGACCGGGGAAGCCCAGGCCCCACGTGCTCTGGAGTTGTGTCCCTGCAGAAGCTCACTATGGGCCAAGACTGCCTGGCGCTCACCCTCCTGCTCATGAGCTCACAGGGTGCCTGGGTGAGCAAGACCCAGAGAGGACTTAACCTAGACAGGTAGCAAGGAAAGAGCCGGGTTTTTGTCAGGATGCATGTTTGATATCAGGAACAGCAGTCTGTCC
Organism: Myocastor coypus; assembly: GCA_004027025.1. NCBI lineage: Eukaryota > Metazoa > Chordata > Mammalia > Rodentia > Myocastoridae > Myocastor > Myocastor coypus. Next base: position 24,277 of record PVJA010016480.1, read on the forward strand.
TACAACCTGTGCTGATCTGAGAGACTGTCTACATAGAGGTCCTGCTATTTGGGGCTGAGGTATGGCGTTTGATTGCCAACACTGAAAAAAAAATATATATATATATATATAGATAGATAGATAGATAGATAGATAGATAGATAGATAGATAGATATAGATATAGATATCCAGTCTTTTTTTGTGTCCAGCAGCAGTGCCCTAGTTATGAAAGTTCTGGAACATCTCAGAGTGGATGACTATGGCCAAATGTGGTAATATACACCTGGGTCACAGCTATGTAGGAGGCTGAGGCAGGAGGATCACAAATTCAATGGCCTGGGCAATTTAGGGAGACCTCATCTGAAAGATAAAATTCATAAAAAATGGGTAGGGATGTTCAGTGGCAGAGTACTTGCTTAGTGTGTACAAGACCCTTGGTGCAACCCCGCACCGCCAAGAATGGCAAAAAGCTGACATTCATCAAGGTTGCTTCACGCCATTCCTGTACTCAGTGTTTTACACATTTTCCCCTTTAGCCCTCGAAGTAACCATATGAGACAGACATCAGTATTCTCAGTCTAACGATGAGGGATCTGAAGTTTAGGTAACCTAGCTGAATGGAAAAAAAAAAAACTGGCTGGACTCCAAAAGTGGTGGTGTCCACCTATAATCCCAGTATTCTGGGAGGTTGAGGCCAGAAGACTGTAGATTCAAACCCAGATGGCACCTTAATTGACACACCAAGACCCTCTCTCAAAAAAATTAAAATAAATTACAATTGAGAAAGCATGCTAGGCAATAAAAAATTTAAAAGGGCTGGGGCTGGGTACATAGATCAGTATGAAGGTCCTGGATTTAATTGAAAGTAACACACACACACACACACACACACACACACGGCCATGCCCAGGTAGTCTTCTTTTCTTTTGAGACAGGGTCTTGCTATGTACTGCAAGCTGGCCTCAAAATTTGAAGGGATCCCCTGCCTCAGCCTCTGGAGTGTGCTGAGGTTGCTGGTGTGAGCCATATGCTCTTTATGTGCAGAATAATGATCAGAATTTTTGAATTTAATTTTTTTAACTTCATTTATTCATGTTATGGCTGGCTCAGCCTGCCCTGGGGGTGGGGCTGGCACAGCATGTGGTGCTGGGGATCAATCCGCGGTCCCAGCCTAAACTTTCCTAAGCAGGCAGGTGCTTTAGATCACTTAGCCATCTCACCGGCCCTAATGTTCAGAACTGAAGCAGGTAAAAAGTTCGTATCATGCGAGACAGCATGTTCAGGAGTCTGGGTGCATGTGCACTGGGAAATTCTGGAGGGACAGCTCAGGGGCATGTCTGTGACCAATTCCTCTACCTACCTCTGCTACCTTTGTGCCTGGCTTGCAGAGTGCTGAATTTGTGCATTACTGGCTCCCCAACCTGCAGTGAAGGGGAGATGGCACCGACAAAGTGTGTCCTGCATCTGGGAGGTGCCCGGCAACATTCATCGGCTTGTAAGCATGTAGCGAACCCTTGTGTATTCTGTCTCTCTTTCTATCCAACAGATACAGTTTAGACTTCCCCTTTTTGTTATGTTTATTTTTTATTTATTGAATGTATTTGGTATAGGGTATCACTACACAGCTTGAACTGTTAGTTATCCTTCTGTCTCAGTCTCTCCAGCTGTGGGATTACAGGCATGCGCCACCATGCCTGGTCTCAGTGGCTGGCTCAGCACGTCCTGGGGCAGGACCAGCAGGGTATGTGGTACAAGTAGGAACCTAGTCCCTGTGCCTGCCTAAGCAGGCACTTAGTCCACTGAGCTATCAAAAACATTAGTTTTTTGTTTGTTTGTTTGTTTGTTTTTGTTTTTGTCTTTTTGGGACAAGATCTCACTGTGCAGTTCAGGCTGGCCTTGACCTCACTTTTGTAGCCCAGGCTGGTCTCGAACTCACACTGATCCTCCTGCCTCAGCCTCCTGGGGTTTTGTTTGGTTTATCTTTTTGAAACAGAGTCTCCCTGTGAATCTTAGGCTGGCCTTGAACTCACTTTGTAGCCCAGGCTGGCCTCAAACTCACAATGATCCTCCTGCCTCAGCCTCCCAAGTGATGGGATTACAGGTGTGCACCAGCCTGGCATGTATCAAAAGTTCTGATCCTGCCTGTCCCCCTTTTCCTCCTCCTTCCCCCATTTCCTTTTAGTGATCATCTCCTTTCTATTTCTATATCATCTTTTTCAAGATTCCATGTATTAGAGAGTCAACTCAAACTCTAGATATGTAAGCAGATTCAATATTGTGTGTATGGTCTTGGTGTCATATACAGCCCCTCTGGCACTCCCGGGGACTGGACCCAGTGCTTTAAGTATGCTAGCTGAACACCTACTATCAAGCTACACCTCAGCCTTTATTTTGCAATAGGGTCTTGCTAAATCATTAACCAAGTTGGCTTTGAACTTGCAATTCTACCTCAGCGTCCCAAGCAGCCAGGATGGCAAGTGGTCACCCCGTGCTACGCTTGGCTCCTTTGTTCTTTCTTTGCAGGGCCTTCCTGTGTGGTTTAGACCAGTGCTAAAACTGTCAGGTCTCCTGTGCTGGTCTTGAAATTTTCATCTTTCTGCCTCGGTCTGCCAAGCACTGGGATTACAGGCTTGCACCACTGCGCTTGGTGCTCGCTGTATTTCTTCTTTCTTTCTTCCATGTTTCATCTGAATTATTCTTAAACTATGATTTTTCTTTTTTTTCCAGAACCGGGGATTGAACACAGGCCCTTGTGCTTGCCAAACAAGCACTTATTTTAATGAGCTATCTCCCCAGCCCTTGAACTCTTCTGACAGGGGAAAAAACTTGTTCTTAGGTGAAGAACCTGAAGTGGGGGAGCACTAAAGGGGTCCACTTCCATGCAAAAAAAAAAAAAACCTCCCCTCCCCTCCCCTCCCCTCCCATTCCCTTCCCTTCCCAGACACAGTATCTCCTGTGGGCCACAAATCCTTTGGGTTGCTGGAGACCTGCTTAGATAAACTTTGAATCAGAAGGCAATCATTAATGTTGCCAGAGTGAATCCACTTAGGGTCCCTGGGGCTAGGGAGATAGCTCCGTAGCACAAGTGCCTGCCTGGCAAGTGCAAGGTCATGAGTTCGAACCCCAGTCCTGCCAAAAAAGAAGAAAAATCAGACCGGGCCAGGAAAAGTCCTCCCTGGGGCACAGAATGCAAATTGTTGGTAGGCGCACTGAAGTGGAAACAACAACAACCACTTAGGGTCCTTCCTATTAATTCCCAGCTGTGTTCTGAGCCCCCTCCTGATGGTTTATAACAGATAAACTTGCCAGTCCTCAGGCCCCATTGAGCAACAAGACAACCATTGGGGGGACAGAGAGATAAAGCCAAGTTCTGTGAACAAATCAGTGAGCATCTCCCCGGCTAAGGTGAACTGAAGGAACATCCCGAGTGAACCCCTGGATGTGTCTGGGTTTTATCCTTCTATCAACTCCCTCACAGCCTTTCAACAAAGTTTAGGGTCTTTGGGAAAGGCGTCTCAGGTACCCAGTCCTCAGCCCTTGGTCTTGCTTTGCTTCCCACGCTCCAGCTGCTTCAGCAACGGTGGAGGTTGGGCCTGGGAGATAGCTCAGTAGAATAAGCGCTTGCCTAGCAAGCACAAGGTCCTGAGTAAAAAAAACCCACAAAATAAACAAGCAGTGGTGGAAGTGACCCGGCCTCCTCAGATCCCCAAGAGGGGCACTCCCTGCATCCCTGCCCGCAAGAGCAGCCAGAGAGAAATTGCCGCTACTGCCTTCAAGCCCAGGGGCTGCTTCAGACGGAGTCCTTCTCTCCAGCGGTTCTCAACCATTCTAATGCTGTGACCCCACAATACAGTTCCTCATGTTGCGGTGACCCCAAACCAAAAAATAATTTTGGTGGCTACTTCAAAACTGTAATTTTGCTACAGTTATGATTCGGAATGGCTTTAGGCGGCCCCTGTGTCTTGGTCGTTTGATCCCCACCGGGGTCACGACCCACAGGTTAAGAACCCCTGCCAGAACCAAGTTCCTACATAAAATTCGTACATTTTTGGCAGAGAAGAAACCCTCTCATTGGAAGGAACAGATGTTCCACGGGTAACTTTTGCCATTAAATGCTGTTCTTAATGTTATAGTTTTTTTTGTTTTTTTTTGTTTTTTGTTTTTTGTTTTTTTTTTTTTGCCTTTTTGAGAGAGGGTCTCACTATGCAGTTCAGGCTGGCCTTGAGCTCAGTTTCGTAGCCCAGGCTGGTCTCAAACTCGCACCGATCCTCCTGCCTCAGCCTCCCGAGTGCTGGGATTACCGGCGTGCGCCACCACGCCCAGCAATGTTATAGGTTTTTTTGTTTTTGTTTTTGTTTTTTTGTTATAGTTTTAAAGTGTGTGCGAATGTTAAGTTTTTCTAAAAGATTTTTAAAATACAAATGTCAACATATTCTAGGCAGTTTTTCCACCTCCATCTGTGGCGTACACATCACCAACCCTCCCACCACCTCTTTAAATTTCCAGAGAACAGCTGGGAATTGGAAAAATATTAAAAAGTGAAAGCGGAAAATTCAACAAGCGTGTTCACGTATAATCTAACTCCGGTTGCGAATCTCAGAAAACTTCTTCCTTTTGGGTCCTTAGGTTCCCGAACTGGTCCCAGGCCAAGCCTCCCCTCCTCCACCGAATTGAAATCTAAGGTCCTCTTGGGAACTAGGGTCGGGCCCCCCTTTCCACCCGAAGCAGTCGGGCTCCAGCAAGTGCCTCCGATCGCGCAGGATTCACCCGCCTCCCGCGGGAGCCCCGGCCGGGTGCCGGAGCTGCAGGCGGCGCGCGGTCTGCAGCGCCCCCCGCCGGCCTACTCGGGACAGGACGGCTCCGCACTGCGATCCGGCGCGCTCCTTCTCGGGTCAGATCTGAAGGGACGCAGTCTTGGCGTCGTAGCTGTTGGACTTCCAAGCTTCCCGCTGGCCAAAGTGGACATCATCGCGGACGTGGATGTCGCAACACTGAAGAGCGAGCTTGTAACGCAGATCGTGCTGTGGAGGAGATTCTGCTGGGTCGCAGGACACATTCCTGTGATTCCCAGTGGACTAGCTCTGAACCGGTCGGGTCTGCGCCTCTGTGGCCCTCTAGGGAGGCTCTCGGGAGGGAAAGGCTTCTGCTGCCTTAGTTGTGGGATTGAATCCAGAACCCTGCACCTGCTAAATACGCTCATCCACTGAGCTACCTGCCCAGCCCCTGCCTTGGCTTTGGGATGGAGAAGGAGCCCGCGTCCCCAGCTGGGATCCAGCCTCCTGTGCTACTAACCAGGCTCAACGACCTCCTCGGTAGTACCTAATAACCTCACTAAACGATAGGAATAACCACGTCAAACCGGTAGAGTGGCTGCGGGGTAAGAAGCCGGGGCTCTAGGGGCAGGAAAACCACTCTCTAGATGGGTCTAGTTAGTACCTGAGGCCACACCCAGGCAGCCAGAGGGCCCTCAGGCCTTTTTTTTGGAGTTAGGGCCTCACTATGTAGTGTAGACTGGCCTTGAACTCGTAGGTATCCTCCTGCCTCAGCCTCTGGAATCCTGGGGTTACAGGCCTGGGCCACCCTGCCAGGTCCTGGGTCCTCTTGGTAACAACACAGAGTGCATGTGGGAGCCCCACCTGCTCCTAACAGAGCCTGCTGTCACCATGCCTGTGACGGGCAGCTCGTGCTGCAGAAAGTGTGAATGCCGGGGTCCTTCTACCTCACCTTTCCTGGGTGTCCTCCTGCAGATGCCTCAGGCCCTTCTGGGAGGTGTGGTGCTAAGAGTGATAGCAGCACAGAGCCCTGCCCTTTTCTGGATCTCTTCATCCTGTAACCTTCTGAACTCCAGGAAAACAGCACATTCAGCAGACCCCGTGGGGTGTGCTTGAAATTGTGAGCACTGTGGACACTGAGGCAGGAGGATTGCCATGAATTTGAGGCCAGCCTTTTGGGCTACAAAGTGAGACCCTGTCTCAAAAAACAAAGCAAACAAAAAACAATTCAGCCCATTTCTGTGTTATACCACTTCATTTCACACCATAATTCTTTGTTCAGAGGACCCCAGAAGAGGTGGAGGACTTCAGGCAAAGCGGTAGCATTATCCTGCTTTGTCCCCATGCCATTAGGCAAATGTTCTATCCTCCCTGCTCTGACATGGGACTCTGTGCCACCCATCCGAGCAAGCATTCGTCCAGACTCCTCAGAAATGACAGGACACACACTGCATTAATACAGGGCCCTGAACAAATTAGAGAGCATTTCCCTATTATGACAAGGCCTATGACAACTGTTCCCTTCACAAAAGTACTCATTATGGGGCCGTTTGTTTAAAAGTTGCCCTGGTGGCCCAGAGCCAGTGCCTCTTGCATGGTGACTCATGGGGACAAAAATAAGTTGCTCAGGTGATGGCCAAACCGAGAAGCTGAACTAAGACAGAGGACATTGGTCATCTCTGGATGCAAGGCATCTGGCTCCGCTTTTCAACTGGAAAGATCATAGCTTTTGAAAAGTTAAGATTTTCTTTGTGTCCTGCATAGTTTTTCTGAAAAATGTATTTGCCAAGCATTTGCTGAATAATTATAGTGTGCCAAATTCTTTTTTTACAGGTACTGAACTCAGAGCCTCTATGCAGCTTGGACTCATACTGATCCTCTATTTCATCCTCCTCTATGCTGGAATTACAAGCATGAGCCAGCCCAGAGCTGGCAACCTGCTAGCATGGACCTGCAAGGTATGTGGTTTCAGGGATTGAACTCGGGTCCTTGAGCTTGCCTAGGCAGGCACTTAGATCTCTGAGCTATCTCCCCTACTCCTAGTTTTAGTTTTGAGGATCTTATGAAGTCACTCCAGGCTGGGTTCATACCTGCCCTTCTCCTGCGTCAGCTTCCCTAGTTGGGATGACAGGTACTGCCACTTTGCCCAATCCATGTGCTGATTTCAGGGCTTGAAGCATGTGCAAAGCCCGTGCAGGTCATTGTCATTCGGTGGTCCACGTTCCAGCAGGAGAAGCCCACACAAAGCTGTGCATCTGAGTTGCCTCTGTATCAGGGTGACAAGGAGCACAGCGTCCGACCCAGAAGGGCTCTGCGTAGGCAGGGTCAGGGGAGCCCCGTGCCCAAGGAAACAGTGAGGCTCTGAGAGGTGGCATTTTGCCCTTTCCAGACACCCCAGGAGTCGCACTATGATTGGACCTTCACAAAACCTAGGCAAATTCCTAGTCCTTCCAGGCCGGGGCAACCAATTCCATGTCACCAGTTCTGTCAGAAAAGAAGGAAGGCTTCCTTGCCATGGGTGTGCGCCTGCAAGCAGACACGAAGC
>PVJA010016480.1:31673-43487 GCA_004027025.1 Myocastor coypus
TTTTTTTTTTTTTTTTTTTTTTTTTTTTTTTTTTTTTTTTTTTTTTTTTTTTTTTTTTTTTTTTTTTTTTTTTTTTTTTTTTTTTTTTTTTTTTTTTTGGAGATGGTTAGCCCTGACTTTAGAGGACAAATACATTGGGTTTCTAAAGTTCTTTAGAGTAAACAGGTTAGGGGGTGTGGTGACACACTCCTGTTGTAATCCCAACACTTGGGAGGCTGAGACAGTAGGATCGCAACAAGTTCAAGAAGATCCCTTGGGCTATATTGCTAGTTCAGAGGCAGCCTGATCTATATATATAGCCAGACCCCAACTAAAAACAAACAGAAAAAAAGAAAAAGATAGAAATAGGTTGTTTTATTTTTATTTCATGACTGATTTCTGTGATACTGGATGTTAGATCCATGGCTTTGTGCATGCTAGTAAGTAGTACTCTACCACCAGCATAATTTTCTTTCATTTTAAGCTAGCTTTACTGAGACATAACTGCATAGCAAGAAAGCTACATATTTAATGTGTGCAGTTGTTTTGTTTTGTTTTGTTTTGCGGAACTAGGGTTTGAACTCACCACCTTGCACTTGCCAGGCAGGTACTTGTGCCATGGAGCTATTTCCCAGGCCCCTGTGTGTGCAGTTTTTGTTTTGTCTTTTGAGACAAGGTCTTCCTGAGTAGTATGATTGGCCTTGAAATCACCAGGTAGCCTAGGCTGACGTGGAACTCTTTTTTTTTTCTTTTTTGTATTTAGTACAGGGTCTACAGGGTCTCAACTAATTTTCCTATTTTCAATCTCCCAAACACTGGGATTACAGGCATGTGCCACCATGCCTAGTCTCAATCACTTCAGCATGCTCCCAGCGGTGGGGTCGGCATGATACACCAGGGATCGAATCCCAATCCCTGCATCTGCCTACGCAGGCACTTTAATTCACTGAGCAATCTGGCCTGCCCTTTGGAACTGTTCTGCCTCAGCTTCCCAAATGCTGGAATCACAGGTATATACCATTGTTACCTGACTTTACTGTATACAACTTGGTGAATCTGGACATATTTCATTATCACAAGGTAATAGTCATCTGAACCACCTCTAAAATTTTCCAGGTGTCCATGGGGAGGACTGTTTTGAACTTAACATGATATCTACCCTCTTAAATTACTTTATTTGTTTTGAGACACGGTCTGAGTTCAGGCTGGCCTTGAACACACTGTGTAACCCAGGCTGCTTTCAACCTGTGCTACTACCCTTGCCTCCTAAGTGCTGGGATTACAGGTGCGTACCACACTAGGTACACTCTATATTTTACAGCATACAGTATCACATTTTTAACTCCAGACACTCTATACAGCGGCTGTCTATTTTTACTTTAAACTTTATGTTATGGCCAGCTCAGCCTGCCCTAGGGGTGGGGCTGGCACAGCATATGTTGCCGGGATCAAACCATGGTCCCTATGGTTGCCTAAGCAGGCACTTTAGACCAGACCACTGAGCTATCTCCCCAGCCCCAATACAGCAGCTCTTTAAAAATTAGTCATCTAGGGGCTGGGGAGATAGCTCAGTAGAATAAGTGCTTGCCTGGCAAACACAAGGGTCTGAGTTCAATCCCCAATTCTGCAAATAAATAAATAAATAAATAAATTAGTCATCTTGCATACCTGGAACCTCGGACACACTGAGTAATACTTTTCCATTTCTCTCTCCTCAAACCTCTAGCAACTACCATTCCACTGTGCTTTTAAGAGTCTGTTTTAATTTTTATTTTTTAACTTTATTTGTTTGTTTATTTATTTATTTTCTTATGTTATGGCTGGCTCAGCCTGCCTGGGGGTGGGGCTGGCACAGCATGTGATGCTGGGGATTGAACCATGGTCCCTGCAGTTGCCTAAACTTGCCTAAGCAGGTACTTTAGACCACGGGGCTACCTCATCAGACCCTATTTTTTATTATTTATTTATTGTTTTTATTATTATTATGGCCAGCTCAGCCTGTTGTGAGGGGTGGGGCTGGCATAGCATGTGGTGCCCGGGATCAAATCTCAGTCCCTGCGGTTGCCTAAGCTTTCCTAAGCAGGCGCTTTAGACCACTGAACCATCTTGCCAGCCCCAAGAGTTTGACTGTTTTAGATGCCAGGATGTGTAGTTGTCCCCCAAAACCTCATGAAATCATGGGGTGGGGACTTGTAGAGTTTGAGATTAACTCATGATCCACTGGAATTATGGATGATCCACTGGGATTATAGGTTTTAGTACTGCTAGGATTATGGGTATGGGTGCTACTCCCAGCCTAGGGCAATAGCCTGCATGCAATATAAGAGAGACAGACAGACAGACTCTCTGGTGCCTCAGTTGCTGTTGTTGCTGTTCTGCCACCATGAATGGCTGCTCTCTGCCATGTGCCAGTCTGCTTTGGAGCCAGCTGAATATGGACTGAAATGTCCAGGAACCGTGAACTAAATAAACCTTTGCTTTCCTTCATTTGGGGTGTCGTGTATTTGTCCCAGCAACAAGAGAAGAGTAACAGAGACACCAGGCTTTGCTGGTGCACACTTGTAACCCCAGCACTCAGGAGACTGAGACAAGAGGACCACCACACATTCAAGGCCATCCTGGGCTACATAGTGAGCACAACTCCAGTCTGAACTACATAGAGAGAGCCAGTCTCAAACAATAAACAAACAAAAATAAAGAAAAAAAAAAAAAGAGTAACTGTTTTAGATAATTCATTTCAGTGGACTCGCATTGTGTTGCTTTTGTGGCTGGCTTATTTCACTTGAGTATGGCTTCAGGCTCCATCCATGCAATCAAAAATGGCAAGATTTTCTTTTGTTTTGGTACTAGGAGTCAAACTCAGGATGCTGAGTTTGCACTCGCACCACTGCGCTCTATCCCTGGGCTCAAACTGGTAAGAGTTTCTACTTCTTTCCTTCCTTCCTTCCTTCCTTCCTTCCTTTCTTTCTTTCTTTCTTTCAGAACACTGGGGATTGTACCCAAGTTTATTTTTTTTTAACTTTATTTATTCATTGCCAAGTCAGCCTGTCCTGGGGGTGGAGCGGGTGCAGCGTGTGGTGCCAGGGATAGAACTGTGATCCCAGCCGGGCGTGGTGGCTCATGCCTATAATCCCAGCACGTGGGAGGCTGAGGCAGGAGGATCGGTGCGAGTTCGAGACCAGCCTGGGCTACAAAAGTGAGCTCAAGGCCAACCTCAACTGCATAGCTAGACCCTGTCTCAAAAGGACAAAAAAAAAAAGAACTGTGATCCCTGCGGTTGCCTAAGTAGGTGCTTTAGACCATTGAGTCATCTCGCCGGCCCCTGGACCTTGGGTTCTTTGCACTGAGCTTCATCTCCAACCTCTGTATCTTATTACTCCTTTGTATTATTTATTTATTTATTTGTTTGTTCGTTCGTTTGTTTGTTTAGTGGAACTGGGGATCAAGCTCAGGACCTTGTAGTTGCCAGGCAGGCACTTGTGCCCCTGAGCTATCTCCTCAGCCATACCCCCTTTTTAAAGATAGATTTTTGCTGAACTGCTGAGGCAGAAGTCAAACTTATACTCCTGCCTTGGCCTCCCAAGTGCTGGCATTGCAGGAGTTCACCAAGCCTGGCTTCCTTCTTTCTTCCTTTTAATTTTTCTTAGCCTAAAAACAATTCGATACAGTTCATAAGAACAGAAACTGATTTTGTGAAAGCTTCCTATTCTACAAGTGCGTCTATAGCGCCAGTCCTCGGAACGGTGCTTCTTCCTTCTCCCATCCATCGATGCAGTGGTGTTCGTGTTTCTTGGCCTTATGCTGTGGGCCTAGGCCTTCTTCCTGTCCTGCCAGAAGGCGCTCTGGGGAGGATGGCCCTCTTCTCCTGGACACGTTTGCTGCCTCCCTGCTGCTCCTGCATCTGCCCTGGGCCCTGAGGGGTACGCTTCCTTGGTCTTGAACTCTCTGTCCCTCTGCAGGTGGCCCCATTCAACCTCAGCCCGGACTTCTTTGGCCAGATTCAGCCTCTGGTTCTTTTGCTTGTGGGCCTCAGTCACATCCTCTGTGGCCCATATCTTGGCCTGCAGCAGGTGCTGGCTTCACTGACACTAGCCATTCCTGGGCTTCATTTTTTTTAAAAAATTTAATTAAAGGGGTGGTGAGATAGCTCAGTGGAATAAGCACCTGCTTTGGCAAGCTCAGAGGCCAGGGTTCAATCCCTGGTCCCTTTGTCCTGCTGGGCCTGCCCGCAGGGCAAAGGAGTCCAGATGTGGTGGCACATGCCTGTAATCCCAGTGCTGGGGAGGCTAAAAACCAGGAGAATGACTTCAAGTCCAACCTGCACAGTGAGACCCTGTACCAAATACAGAAATAGGAAAGAAAGAAAGAAAGAAAGAAAGAAAGAAAGAAAGAAAGAAAGAAAGAAAGAAAATTCTGGGGCGATAGCTCAGTAGAATAAATGCTTTTGTGGCAAGTACAAGGTCCTGAGTTCAATCCCTGGTATTGAAAAAAAAAAAAAATCAGCGGTCTAAACACCTGCCTGGCAAGCATAACGTCCCAAGTTTGATCCCCTGTACCACATGCTGTGCCCATCCTGGAATCCTAGCTGAGTGGTGCCAGCCACTGGGTGTGGTGGTGCATGCCTATAATCTTAGCACTGAGGAGGCTGAGACAGGAGGATCACTATAGTCTCAGCTGCATATGGAGATCCTGAATCCAAAAAAAAAAAAATTAATAAATTATAATCTTTTCTTTTTTCTAGTGTTCTTCCTACACCAGCTTCCCCAGTAGCTGAGAAAACCAGCACACACTCCCATACCTGGCTGTTAATTTTAAGAGACCAAATCATGTTCTGCTGTATGTAGCTTGAGAGAGAGAGAGAGAGAGAGAGAGAGAGAGAGAGAGAGAGAGGAAAGGGCAAGCTCAAAATGTCCTTGTTAATCTCTTTGAAGCAAACATGAGCTACAGGTTTGCAAGAAAATACTCTATTATAAAACACTGCACTGGGCCTTGAAGAGAGACAGATCTGGCATGAACCAATCCCTGCAGGCCTCGCTGTGTGGAGATCTTCTAAGTTACCAAGGGCAGTGCGATTTGGCCCTTCAGCCTAATCAGCCTCCACAGCCTCAGCCACGCCCCAGCCTTCCGTGGCTGCCCAGCGGCGTATGCTGGGACCGTGCTCTGCATCGGCAGCCACTGTTTTCCGACCCAGTGTGCTTCACCCTCCTACCACCGTACACTGCTGAGTCCCTGCCTGTGGGAATGTGCCATTTCCAGGGACTGTCCGCACCTACGTAGAAAGAGAGACCTTGCGTACACATCCTCCACAGGGTTGTGGAAACAGCTGTGAAAATAATGGCATGATTACTGAGGGATTAGAACAGAGCCCATTCCAGCCCCAGAACAGGCTCTGTGAGCTTTCCACGGGAAATGCAGAGCCCACGTCTGTGGTAGAAAGGATCTCCAGATGTTTTATTAGCGATGTATTTCAAAACCATCTACACACAAAGAAAGAAATGTGCTGGCATTCATCTCCATGGTTGCCTTTTTATACCTTATCTCCCCCAGCCTTGTTCCACTGTTGCATCCCATGTGATGTTTCCCTCCTCTTTCCAGGTTTCCAGCAGCCTGGCTGGGCACGTTCCGATGATCTGCGCGAGTGACGACTGACAGATAAGGCCCCAGCTCCTCCTTCCTGGGCCTCGGGCCTCCTCTCACAAGCAGTCGATGGGCCCACTGAATGGTCCTTGATTCCAAGGGTCCAAATAACTAGGTGGCACTGAGTTCTCAACAGTGGTTGTGCCCTGTTCTGTAGTGTGTAGTACACAGTGGAGCAATACAGGGAAGTGGGCCTTGGTCAAGGACACATGGAAACTGGTGAAGAGTTCCATTTTTCTTTTTTTTTTTTTTTTTTTTTTGGCAGGATCAGGGTTTGAACTGACGACCTTGCACTTGCCAGGCAGGCACTTGTGCCACGGAGCTATCTTTCCAGCCCCAAGAGTTCCATATTTAAAAAAAAAAAAAGAGTGGGACAGAAAGGGCACAGTGCTGGGCAGGTCTCCCCAACAGAGGCTTTGAAAGAGGATAATCCCTGTCTTCTAGGAGGATACTTCTACAGCAGAGCAAATCAAAAGGCCTCTAGATAAAAGATAAAGGAGTATGAAGGAGAGTGGCCTTGGCAGTGGGCACCATGTTCTGATCCTGAAGGGAGAATGTCTTTTTTTTTTTTTTTTTTTTTTGTCTTTTTGAGACAGGGTCTCGCTATGCAGCTCAGGCTTTCCTTGAGCTCACTTTTGTAGCCCAGGCTGGTCTCGAACTCGCACCGATCCTTCTGCCTCAGCCTCCCGAGTGCTGGGATTACAGGCGTGCGCCACCACGCCCGGCTGAGAATGTCTTTTATCTAAACTTTTGTCCTGTCCTTTTCACTTTAAAAAATAAAACAAAAAACCGGGAACCAAACTCACAACCTCACACTAGCCAGGCAGACACTGTACCGCTAAGCTATATATCCCTGCCCATCCCCCATCCCCCCCCCCCGTTTTTAATCTCAGGGCTAGGGTCTCACGGGGCAGTTCAAGTTGGCCTTGAGCTTACTTTGTAGCCTAGGCTCCCAAGTGCTAGGATTATAGCATGAGTCACTATGCCGGCCTCTCTTTCTTGAGAGTTCTCACTACACAGTCCAACCTGGCCTTGAGTTCAATGTGTAGCCCCGGCTGAGCTTGAACTCACAGCCATCCCCCTGCTTCGGCTTCCTCAGGGCCGCGTTTATAGTCATGTGCGCAGCACACCTGGCTCTTACCAGAGTTTCGTGGCTAGCCCTCATCAAAGCTTGAGAGTCTGAGCCTGGCTTTGAGGGACGCTGAGACCCAAGTTCCAACTGTGCGTGCACATGCGCATTGATGCTGGGCTCAGCTCCCGGCTCTACGCACGCTGAGCACAGGTTCTCCGCAGCCCATCCCTGCGCTCTGCGAACTCGTCCTTTGTCCGGCGCCGCAACACAAAGGCTTGAACGCCGGACTTAAGCTTGTAGACTTTTATTCAGTACAGCAGCCAGGATCTAACAAGATCCTCCACCCTTTACATCTCTGCCTCTTCTCACCCTCCAACCTGCGCTTCCCTCATATATAGCACTTCGCCCACCAATCACCATCGCTCGCACAGTCAAATCTGATTGGTTACTACATCGGTTGCCAGGCAAAAACAGATTACAGCTAAATTGCTTTTCGCCGCAGGACAACCCGGAATCAGGAAGCCGGCGCCATTTGGGAGCGGCTCATGCTGAGGCCCTCAACAGTCCTTCACTCCTACTCGGACGCCCAGTCACGCACCTCAGGATGCTCTCTGTGGGTATTGTGTACCTGGGACCTATAGGGCACAGCGCTGCTGGCAACCTCTTTGGAGAAGCAGCTTGAACAAAAGTCATCGTTCTGAAAACAGGCGGTGACTGAAGACCGAGAGCGCTCCCCACTGCAACGTGCTGGTGGGTGCTGAGCCCGAGTGACCTTGTGCGCGTTCTCATGACCGAGGTCTGTGTGGGGAGAGGCGCACTGCCTGCTATGTGGCCGTGGACACACCATATACGTGTTGTGTTGCAGCAAGTTGTGTAGAGATAGAGATTAAGACCAGTACAGGACTGGCGACATAGCTCACTCAGGGTAAGTGCCTGCCTGACAAGTGCAAGGTCCTGAGTTTGATCTCCAGTTCTGGGGAAAAAAAAAAAAAAAATCAATACAGAAGTTAAAATGCTAGCTGGGCGTGGTGGTGTACACCTGTAATCCCAGCACTTGGGAGGCTGAAGCAAGAGGATCAGTGCAAGTTCGAGACCAGCCTGGGTTACAAAAGTGAGTTCAAGGCCAGCCTGAACTGCATGGTGAGACCGTGTCCCAAGAAGACAAAAAAAAAAAAAAGAAGTTAAAATGCTTTCACTAGCCTGGGGCTGGCAAGATGGTTCAGCAGTCTAAAGCACCTGCTTAGGCAAGCTTAGGCAACCGTAGAGACCAAGGTTTGATCCCCGGCACCAAATGTGTGCCAGCCCGACCCCCAGGATAGGCTGAGCCAGCCGTAATAAAAAGAATGAGTTCAAGAACAGCCTGGACTACAAAAATGAGCTTAAGGTCAACCTGAACTGCATAGTGAGATGTCAAAAAAAATGCTTTCACTAGCCCAAGTGGGCAAGTAAACAATCCTTTTCTTATCATTAGCATTTTTATTTGTTGGTCTTTTTAATTTTTTTATTATTTTCTTTAACTTTATTCATGTTATTGCTGTCTCAGCCTGCCCTGGAGGTGGGGCTGGCACAGCATGTGGTGCCAAGGATTGAACTGCCGTCCCTGCGGTTGCCTAAGCTTGCCTAAGCAGGTGCTTTAGACTGCTGAGCTATCTCACTGGCCCTGTTTGTCTTTTTGAGACAGGGTCTCACCATGCAGCTCAGGCTGGCCTTGAGCTCACTTTATAGGCCAGGCTTGTCTTAAGCTCACAACGATCCTCCTGCCTCAGCTTCCCAAGTGCTGAGATTACAGGCGTAGGTCACCATGCTTCACTATTGGTATTGCTTTATTAGTCCACCTTTGTAGCACCTAATGAGTTTACACTCATCACAGGAGTGGGTCCTGGACACACACACACACACACACACACATACACACACACACACACACACACACACACACACACCAGCAAGGTGTACTTGCCCATCTCTTCCTCTCCCTCCCTACTCCCTCCAAGTCTTGTTCTCTCTCTCTCTCTCTCTCTCTCTCTCTCTCTCTCTCTCTCTCTCTCTCTTTCTCTCTCTGTCTGTCTCTCTCTCTCATTCTCCCCCACCCCTTTGTACCAGGAATCAAACTTATGACCTTGCATCTCCCAGGCAGGTGCTCTGCCATTGAACTATATCCCAAGTCCTCATTCTTTTTTTCAAAATAGTTTCCCCTTCCTCCCATCTCTTGCTCCTCTCCATATGAACAAGATCTTCTGACTGCCTGTCTTTTATTGGTAGGTAAACATTCTGAGGGGACCACCTGCTCCTGGGCAGCAGGACAGGCAGATCACGGCCCTCAGAACACACAAAGAGGTTTGTTAAAAATACACCTTCAGGGCTTGGGCAGGGCTTGTGGTGCACACCTGTGATCCTAGCACTTGGCGGCTGAAGCAGGAGAATCACTGCAAGTTCAAGACCAGCCTGGGCTACAAAGTGAACTCAAGACCAACCCGAGCTGAAAGTGAGACCCTGTCTCAAAAAGACAAAAAATAAATAAGCAAATGGAAGATAAATATAATAAAAAATCCACATTCATGCTGGCCAGCACTCTAGGGAGGCTGAGGCAGAAGGATATTAAATTCAAGTTCAACCTCAGAAAGGTAGCAATACAGTGAGATGCTGTCTTAAAATAATTTTTAAAAAGTATGTTCATAACTATCTTCCCCCACTCCATCAGATTTCTGCAGAGAGACCAGGCATCTGCATTTCTTTTCTTTTCTGTCTTTTTGGGACGGTGTTTCACTGTACACCTCAGGCTGGCCTTGAGCTCCCTTCCTCGCCTAGGCTGGTCTCGAACCCACAACTATCCTCCTGCCTCTGCCTCCCAAGTGCTGCAACTACAGGCATGCACCACCAAGCCTGGCTATGGAATCTGCATTTCCGGAGCCATTCCTGGAGTTTTGTTTTTTTTTTTCTGTTGTTGAAGGGTATGTAGACTAAACTGGCTTCAAACTTGTACTCTTCCTACCTCAGCCTTCTAGTGCTGGAATTATAGATGTGTGCTACCGGACCTGGCAAATTTTATTTTAATAACTAATAATTTTGTCTTGGTTATATGATGTTTTTTAAAAAAATTTATTTTATTTATTTATTTTGTGGAACCAGGGATTAAACTCAGACCTTGCACTTGCCAGGAAGGCATTTGTACCCCTGATCTATCTCCCTGGCCCCAAGGCCTGCTTATTTGAGACAGGATCTTACTACATAATTGAAGCTGGCTTTGAACTTACTATTGCAGCCCAGGCATACTCAGGAAAATCTTCTTGCTTCAGCCTCCCAAATGCTGGGATTACAGATGTGTGCCACCAGGCCTGGCTCCCAGGCAAATGTATTTATTTGGGCCTCATTCATTCAATTGTTTTGTTTGTTTGTTGTTTGTTTGCTTTTGAGACAAGGTCTCACTATATAGTTCAGGTTGGCCTTGAACTCACTAACTATGTAGCTCGTGCTGGCCTTGACTTCATGGCACTCCTCCTGCCTCAGCCTCCCAACTGATAGATTACAAACATTGACACAACAGTCAGTGATTATTTCTTTTATTTGAGACAGGGCCTTGCTATGCAGTTCAGACTGGGCTTGAATTCACCATGTCATTCAGGATGGCCTCAAACTCCAAGTGATCCTCCTGCCTCAGCTTCCTGAGTGTCCCGGGTCCATTTTATTTTATTTTACTTTATTGCAGTCCCAGGGATTGAACTCTATTCTATTTTTTTAAAATATGGAAGGCTTCATGAATTTGCACACCATCCTTGTGCAGGGGCCATACTAGTCTTCTCTGTATCATGTATGTTTGCTGCAGAAGCAAGCATTCAGGTCCTTTTTTTTTTTTTTTAAATCATGGATTGAACTCAGGACCCCGTGCTTGCCAGGCAAGCACTTATTCTTCTTTTTAATTTTTTCAAACGCTTTTATTTATTTATTATTTTTTTGTGGGACAGGGGTTCGAACTCATGACTTTGCATTTGCCAGGCAGGCACTTGCGCCACAGAGCTATCTCCCCAGCCCCGGCAGCACTTATTCTACTGAGCTATCTCCCCAGCCCCAGTCCATTTTAAATTTAAGAAGTTTTTTCAAGGCCTTATGGCTAAATCATGCAGATCTCCGGCTACTAATCGCTGAGCCTCAGGTGTGCTCATTTGCATGTGAAAGCTGCATGCGCACATAAGTGCGCGCATGCGTGCGCACTGGGCCACAGCTGGAGCCCCCGCTGCTCTACAGGAGAGGTGACAACAGTCTTCCTCAAGGCACAGAAGATTCAGGGTGCTCATCGTGTGCTTACAAGCTGTGCTCAGCAGGGCCTGGGGTCAGAAGCACAGTTTCCATCACAGCCAGGGCAATGCCCCTCTGAGCCAGTGTACACAACGTCACAACTCCACAACAATTTCCACACAACAGCGCTCTTGAACTACAGCAGTGTCCTCTGAGGGTCTGTGATGCAATTTCTATTTCAATTTTATTTAAGAATGAATTCTTAGTAAGGATTCTGGTTGGCTTCTCTGTATCTCAGCCATCCTCTGTACAGTTCGTGTGTGTGTGTGTGTGTGTGTGTGTGTGTGTGTGTGTGTGTGTACACTCTCACTATGGGCCAGATCTTTGCCATAAGTAACCCAGTGAGCAAAGAGGAAAGTCAAGCCACGGAGAACACGAAGGCCTGCGGATCTGCGACCCAGCTCATAGCTTTGGTGCCCTTGCTCTATTCTGTACCTTCTTTCCTCCCAGGGCACCTGACGGAATAAATCCAAGTCTTGACAGGCATGTGGCACACACCTGTAATCCCAGCACTCTGGGAGGCTGAAGCAGGAAGATGGCAAATTGGAACCCATCCTGGACGGGTCAGAGACTTAGCAAGACCCTGACTCAAAATAAAATTAATAATAATAATTTTTTAAAAGGGTCAAAGATGGGGGAGCTGAGCCTGCGCACCCGCTGCGGGTAAGCCCCTGCGCCCCTCTGCCCCGCCTCTGCGTTCCCGAGACTAACTTCCTGTCCCAGCCCAGCCCAAACCCCACCGCTGGGAGCTGAGCCTGCGCACCCGCTGCGGGTAAGCCCCTGCGCCCCTCTGCCCCGCCTCTGCGTTCCCGAGACTAACTTCCTGTCCCAGC
>PVJA010016481.1:0-43358 GCA_004027025.1 Myocastor coypus
CCACCACGCCTGGCAATCTTTCTGCCTAAGCCTCCAGAGTGCTGGGATTACAGGTGTGCCCCATGAATTTTATTTTATTTTTCTTGAGACAGGGTCTTGATATATAATTCAGCCTGGACTTGAATTCGCTTTGTAGCTCAGGCTACCCTCTGTCTCATGGCTGTTCTCCTGACTTGGCCATCCCAGTGCTGGGATTATAGGCAAGTGCTACTATGTCCAACTATGTAGCCTTCTGAATTTTTTTTTTTTTAATAATGTATTTAGTACAGGGTGTACAGGGTCTCACTACACAGATCAGACTTGTAGTGATACTCCTGTTTTCAGCCTCTTAAGTGCTGGGATTACAGGCGCGCACCACCATGCCCAGTCTCAGTTGCTGTCTCAGCATGCCCTGGAGGCAGAGCCGGCACTGCGTACTAGGGGTTCAACTGCTGTGCTCTGCCTAAGCAGGCACTTTCATCCGCTGAGCTGTCTGACTGGCCAATGTAGCCTTTTGAAAAGGATTTAATGGTCATCTATTGTGGTGCATACCCTAGTCCTAGCTACTTGACAGGCTGAGGCAGAAGGATCATTAGTTCAAGACAAACCTAGGCAATTGGGCAAGAGTTTATTTTTTTTTAAAAGCCCAGTGTTGGGATACGTGCCTATGATCCCAGTACTCTTGGAGGTTGAGGCAAGAGAACTTCAGAATTGAGCCCAGGCTGGGCCATTTAGTAAATTAATGATTGTGAAGAAGAAAAAAAAAAAAAAGGTTGTGGATGTAGCTCAGGGCAAAGGCCAGCGGTGCAGTCCCTAATGGGAGTGAGGTGGGGGAAAAGCATTCCTTCAGTTTTCAGTTTTTGGCAAAGACAAGGGCCACAGGCCTGGGGTGAGTAAACAGAGTCTTGCTGAGAAGTTCCCTTCAGGGAAGCAGAGGGTTCCAAAGATGCAGTGGACGTTATCAAGGAAGAGCTGGGGACTCTCACGCATACCTGGAATGCAGAGGGCACTGGATGCCCTCCTCTGTGCCAGCTGGATCCCCACTGGGGCAAAGAGAGGGACTGGAGGAGTCACTTCAGCACTGGAGGCATCTGGTTCAGTTGGGAGAAGCTGTGAGCCTGGCTGGTTTCCCCTGCCCCCTCTGGAGCTGCCATCCTGGATTCCAGGTCTCTGCTCAGCCCCTGAAATGAGGCTCCCACTGCTTTAATGCCAAGACAGCATTCTGCCAGGCTGGGTTTGTTTTTTCCCAGAGAAAAGTACTTCTGTTCCATTGGATCTGTGACCTCCTAGCTGTCCAAAGATTGATGAAGGGGTATTGATTTGGAGCCTCTTATTTCAGTAAAGTGCTAGGTGATCTGACCCTGAAGGGCTGGGAGGTTGAAACTCACAGGCAGCCGGAAGCCTTTCTCTTCTAATGGGCTGATGTTTATGAGAGGCAAGGAAGACCAGCTAGCTGCCTGTTTGCTCTGGAGCCTGGAAAACTTTTGAGATGGGTGGGCTTGGATCCCATGGAGTGCCTCAAGTGCACATCTTGGTTAGAACTTCGGACAGGTGGGTTCTTTTCATTGCCTGATATGCAGTGACACCCCAAAGAGAAACTAGGGGGAAAGAGTTGGAGTTTGTGAAAGTTTATTTACTTTGCTTTAAGAAGGTTCCAGTTGTCTAGGGGATAGCAGCTCTAATTATTCATAGCTTCCAAGTCCGAGGCAGGCTTGCCCTAAGGAGTCCTTGGCTCTGGGTCCCTAATCCCCTGGATAGGTGTCTCTCGGCTCTTCCAAATCATGCAGCAGATGCAGCCCGTGGCCTGCTTTTGAGCATTCAGGGCATGAGGTCAGTAGACACACCGGCCAGACACATGTGGCCAGACCATGGACTCATGTGGTCATTCTGTCACCTAGAATCTGATGCTGGCTCCATTTATTTGATTGTTTATTTGTTTTTTTGTCTTTTTGAAACAGGGTCTCGCTATGCAGTTCAGGCTGGCCTTGAGCTCACTTTTGAAGCCCAGGCTGGTCTCGAACTCGCATCGATCCTCCTGCCTCAGCCTCCCGAGTGCTGGGATTCCAGGCGTGCGCCACCACGCCCCACAGGCTCCATTTATTTGAGAGTCTGGCTTTGGAATTAGGAAGACCTAGACTCCAACCTTGGCTCTGCCATCACCTGAGGGGGCAAGGTATGCTCTCTCCGCTGACCCAGGGCAATGAGGCTGACTACGCAGCCTAGGATTGCTTGAGATTCAACAAGACCCGGCCTCCAGGCACTTAGCACAGAGCCCAGCACACAGTGCACAGTGAATGGCAGCTGTTAGTACTGCCACCTGCACAGCAGAAAGAAGGGCTTTTCATATTCATCTACTATCCATTAGAGGCCTTCACAAATGATTTGTTGATCTTTTTTTAAAAAGCGTGGAGGAATATCTCACCTTCTTTGTAATGCACATACACAGTTCTACAAACGTGGCAGGATCACAGGCCTCAGAATGGGCTGAAGACAACTGTGGATCTCTGTGTGACCCCCCCCCCACCCCGACTGAGCCTTAGTTTGGTGATCTGCAGAAAGGTGGATGGCTAGACCTTTCCTTCCCACCGATGTCATGGCATCACCAGGAGAACCGAATTGAATGAGTGCATGCTTGTCACAGCACGCGAGCATGCTACAGTCAGAGCCAAGGGACTTTATAACAGAACTAACTCAGGAGCCAAGAGGTGAAGCAACGTGGAGCTTGTAGGAGAGGCCAAGAGAAGCTGGGTGGCCATTGAGTGCTGTCACACGGGCTTGTGCAGCTGAGGCGTCTGTACATGGCAGGCACCCAGAGTGGCCTTCGAGGGCCTTTGAGACAATGCTTTCAGAGCCACCTTGACTGGGAAGCCTGATAATAAGGTCAAAGTACAAGCCGGTGTTCAAATCAGCAAGATGGATTAAGAGAAGTGGTTCCATGTAAGGGACACTGTGACCTCCCTCCAACACACCCAGTTTGACGGATTCAGGGGGAGAGAAGTCAAAATCAGCCTTTCTGCAGGGAGCTGGCTCAGTGTCCATTCACTCTTGGCCAGGCCAGTGCCAAAGCTCGAGCTCCTAAGCACATCTGTCCTTCTGTGACATCCAGCTGCCCACCTGGGGCCAGGCCTGATTTAAGTCTTTTGGCCTAGAAGCCTTCAGGGTCCTCTAGCGTTCTAGAAGTATTTAGTTCTAAGCCTCTAGAGCCAAAGATCCAATCCTGTTGTCTTCTGTGGAGACGTAGTGGGGTTTGCATCCCTGATGGGAAAATGTGGCCCCTAAGGGAAGCCGTGGCCTCAGTGTCTAGAATCTCACTTAACTACTACAAATAAGCTGGCTGCCACTCCAGGCAGAGCAATTTGGCTGATCAAAGGTGTGATTCCTGGGGGTGTGAGCAAAACAGAACAGTGAAAGCTGCTACCTTTAAAGGTTATTGGAAGAAACACTGGGGTACCATTGGCAAAGTGCTTGGTGCTGTGAGGGCCATTGAGAACCGGGTTTTGTTTCAGGATTAAGAGTATGTAGCCAGGGACTGTCATTAGGAACATGGGGGAATTGTACAAAAAGCTACCATGACCTCTAAGCTGCTTAGAGACCGAAAGGGTCTGAGATTTCTTTTGATGGCTTGTTGTTCTGGTGGTCTCCAGGCCCTGTGCTGTCAGCCAAGTGTGTGGCTACCCCAGGAAGCCGTCCTAGGTTTTGGAGATCAAATCTCAGCAAGTGGTTTTACAAGGCTTGGAGTCTTGCCTCTAGATTCACTGGTCCTGAGACTCAGGGAGGCCTTTAGCCACTCTAAGCCTAGGTTTTCCTCTTGTATACAATAGGAATAACAATCCATGCTCTCCCTGCCTCTTCAAGGAATTATCAAGATTAAAATGAGATCATGGGTGGAAAAGTGCTTCTAAAAATTGATAATTAGATAAAAGAATTATTATTAAGGTAGAATTCCTGCTTCAAAGCAAAGGTAAACACTGAGGCTGAGTGAGATGGAAGACTTTGCCGCACCCTGCAGGGCTGACCAGAGGCATTGCTGGGAGGCTCAGGGCAATTCCAGTGGTGGAGCGAGGGCCTTTCCACTCCAGAAGGGAGCCCAGTCCCCACCTACGCTTCTCTCCACTGGGGCTGCCCTGAAACAGGAAGCAGAGGATTTTCCCTGGGGAATCTTGGGATCTTTTGCTGGGTGGGTCCTGCATCTTCCCCTGCAGTGAGTGGGAAGATTCTGGAATGGGGGAGCCTTCAGTGGATGAGGCCAGATGAGCCTTCAGTGGATGAGGCCAGATGAGGCCTGCAGCAGGCAGGGCTTTCTTCCCCTCTCCATGCTTTTAGGAAGATGGGCGTCTGAGTACTTTTCCCACAGGAGCGGGTGGCACCAGGGAGCACAGCATGCGAGGCAGCCCCACTTGACACTCCTGAGGGCTGGGTTGGTGCAGAGTGGACAAATTCTCAAATGCGCTATTAGATGACGTCAGAACTTCTCAGCATAGGTGTTTAGGGTTGCTATTCTTTCTGTGGGAAACAACTCCTAAGCGAAGTATTTATCATCTATCTATCTATCTATCTATCTCTCTCTCTCTCTCTCTCTTTCTCTCTACCTACCTACCTTTCTTTCGTTCTTCTTTCTTTCTTTTTTCTCTCTCTCTCTCTTCTCTCTCTCTCTCTCTCTCTCTCTTCTATTTTAGTTTTCTTTTTAATTTTGGTATCTGGATACTGAGCCTTGAACTCAAGAAATGTTGAACTATTTCCCCAGCCTTTTATTTTTATTTTTATTTATTTATTTATTTATTTATTTATTTTATTTATTTTTTTTTTTTGTCTTTTTTGAGACAGGGTCTCGCTGTGCAGTTCAGGCTGGCCTTGAGCTCACTTTTGTAGCCCCGGCTGGTCTCGAACTCGCACCAATTCTCCTGCCTCAGCCTCCCGAGTGCTGGGATTACAGGTGTGCGCCACCACGCCCGGCTCCCCAGCCTTTTAAATTTCATTTTGAGACAGGGTCTCTCTCAGTTGCTCAGGCTGGCCTGGGATTTTCCATCTTCCTGTCTGAACCTTTTGAGTAGCTGGGACCATTGCTATGTACCACCACACCAGGCTCAAGCCTGCACTTTCCCTGCAGGCTCCCTCTGTCATTCAAGCCTTACCTCAAGTGTCAGACCTTCTTGGAGTTCTACTCTGACCATCTCAACCTCTCCCTTTATAACCTTGGTGACATTTTCATAATTTATAATTGTATTCTTTACTTAATTGTTTATCCCCTCTGCAGCCTAGGGACTTCGTCTGTGTTTTTTTTTTTTTTTTTTTTTTTTTTTTTTTTTTATCCCCTGCCTTGCATAGTCTCTAACAAATACTGTGTGCTCAATAAACATTTACAAAATAAGCAGATGACTGAATAATAACAATAGCTACTATGTGTGGAGCTCCTGGTATTGTCCTCTTTGCTTATCCCCCTAATGGCTCTGGGATATAGGGGATGTCATTATCAACCCCATTTTATAGAAAGCTCCCAAGGTTGACAGCTAGGAACTGCAAAGGAAGGCAGGACTGCATAGGAACTGGATCCTTTTCCCATTCCAAGCCCTTCGGCTTGTGCTGTTCGATCCTGGCTACGCTCATGAAATGCAGCCCTGTGAGGTTATTATAATTGAATTCCACGGAATCAGAAAGAGCTTGCCATCCCTGATCCGAGTGCCTGGTGGGGGTTGGTAACCCCGGGCTCCCGCCTGCCCTGCCTGCCTGATGTTCTGATTGCTCAAGGGGCCTACTCCCTGGTGCTGTGCTAGTGCTGGCCTGGTTCTGACCTCCCATCCTGGAAGCTTCTCCAGCAGCCAGAGCTTACTGAGACCAGCCTGTGCACACATGGTGCCTGGCCCACACGCAAAGGGCCTCCCAGCAGGAGTTAAATCGTTCAGTTGGAGGCATTTAGATGAGATAGTGCTATGCCAGAGCTATTGTATCTAATGGGGCTGAATGGTCCTGATGAGACCCTGCTCACATGCCAGGCAGTGGTAGGTGGCACCGGGCACATGGCTGCCTGCCAAGCCTGTTTTGAAGGGACTTGAGTTGTTGTGTGGGTTCTGTCCACCAGTCCGTTCAACTCAGGAGTGATCCCAGGAGTGTGCCCCAAGGAATAGGGGATCTGTGAGCTGAGGGAGGGTCTTGGTTCCCCAGAACACGGCACCCTGGGTTTTTCTGAGCTCCCCAGTCATGGTCCCATGCTGCTGGCTTGGGGTGACCTCACCATGGCTGGCCTGAGCTCTCTCCACAGGCTTCTATTGTGTGGGGAGCCACTGCCTCCCTCCCTGCCCCCACCTGTGGGCTCTGGCTCCCAAGCTAAGCCCCAAATGCTCCCTTGCTGCCCTGGTGCCTCCATGTCCCCTGGGATTAACATGCATTTGTGGCTCTGAGAGGACGGACGCACCCTTCCTCGCTACAGCCTCGCCCTCTGGAGCCTGGGGATGTGTTTGGGCCCTGGAGCCCCTTGATCTGAGCCAGCCGGGAAATAGCCCTGACCATCCTTTCTCTGTTTTCCCTGACGTCAGAAGGCAGAGTGCTTATTCACTTTGGAGGCACACTCACAGGAGCAGAAGAAGAGAGTGTGCTGGTGCCTGGCGGAGAACATCGCAAAGCAGCAACAGCTGGGAGTCTCACCTCCTGAGAGGAAGGTAAGGGCCTTGCCTGTGGCTGTGGACTGTCACCCTTGCCACCTTGCTTGTGCCTTGCAGCCCTGCCCTTGAGTCTCCCCACTGAGCTAGGGGTCGGCTCAAGCTCAGCCCATGGAGCTGTCAGCGAACTCTTGGCAAGGGGCCTGTGCCCCGAAGTTCTCCCCCTGGGCTTTTTCCTCAGCTCTGAGAATGGGTTTGAGAGTGCTTGGGCAGAGCGACAGAGCCAAATTGACCATGGCCACTTCTCGGCTCTGCTCTTTGGTTTGCCTATGGCAAAGTTTAATTTGGGCTGGCCTCCCTGCTGCTGCCTGGCAGGCAGCTGCCTCCTGCCATTAGGGAGGCCGTGCCCAGGGCCAGCATACTGCTGTTTAACACTAGTCCAAGGCACACGTAATTGAGGGGATGTTTGTAGCAGAATCTGTCATAGTTCAATGTAGGTCAGAACCAAGTGGAGCCAAATTTGGACTGCTGGGGGCTGGGACTGGTCAGTTGAAATGTCAGAGAAGACCAGAGATTGCTGGGGAGAGGCTGATGCAGGCCGGGCCCTGCTCAGTCCTGGGGAGGGAGCTGCGGTGGGAGTAGATCCTTGACACCGATGCCTGCCACGTAGCAATTGCGTGCTCCCATCTGTGAGAGTTCAGGTGGCCTTTGCTGTTGAAAGCACAGACTATTGGGGGGCTTGGGGTGGCTGTTGCAGAAGTTGCCCAGGTGGTTGTTCTGCTAGATCTGGGGGAAGGAAGGAAGGGAGAGAGAGTTTCAGCCTGAGACCTTGCTGTCTTGCTTCTCACTGTGTCAGGCTCACTGTGCCACATGCCCCAGGTTTTGGAGGGGGCAGTGAGTGGGAGGTGGGAACTGGCGGCTGCCAGTCTCTCCTGCAGCTCCCCAGCAAGTGGAGAAAGGGACAACACTGAGGACTGCAGCATCTCTGACTTTGAAAGGCACCCTGTTTTACACTGCTCAGCGCCCAGGATAGGGGAAGACAGTGGGGCTCCCATTCCTCAGTCAAACTTTCCTGCTACTGGCAGTAGGACCTTGGGAAACTCACTCTACTGCTCTGTTTTTTTTCTAACTGGGGGACATGAGTTCCTCCCACACAAAACTTGTAAGAAGTAAAGGAGGGGACGCATGTGTAGCTCATCCCACAGTGCCTGCTACACAGTGAGAGCTCACGCAACCAAGCTTGGGGTGTATACTACCACTCCCCACCAGCCAGGGGCACTAGCTGGCTCCACAGTCAGGCTTCTCTTCTGCACAGACACCTGTTGCCACGGTCACAGGCTGCCTTGCCCCACTGGTCTGGAGTTGGCCACTGTCAGAGTCCGGGCCACTCTCCCTTCACTGGGGCAGCTCCTGGGACAGCAGATGTTCTCACCCACTTTCTCTCCTTCTGGGTTTGTTTTTCCATTCTGGAGAGAGTTCTTTGTGCCTGCACTTTGAAATTTGCTGGCTCTGGAGCTGTTGGCCACCGTGCTGCAGGGCCGAGGAGACGTTCATCCAAGAGGCAGGAGGCTGAGCTTGCCTGAGGGCGGGCAGGCCTGATGCCGCCTCTGGGCTCTGCAGGGCTTCAGATGTGCCTGGATGGCCCTCAGAAGGCTCTAGGGTTGGTTGCCTAGCTTCAGGGCCACCCCTGAAGTTACATGGACATCCTAGGCAGGCAACAGTTGGGATACCTCCTCCTACAAACTTTAAATTTGAGGTCAGTGGAGAGGTTGTGTGCTGGGCAGGGAAAGCGGGGCCTAACAGCTCTGATAGCCTCAGGATGACCTTCAGAGCCTGAGACCCAGTGGCTCGGCCTTGCATGTGCCCTTGGCACCCCCCACTTTCACATGGCACTTATGGAGCTGGGGATTTCACTGCTGTGTCTTTCTGCTCCCCTGCTTCTCCATAGTCACGTAGAGTATTAGCAGTGCATTCCTTCCAGTTTCTCTCTGAGTGCTTCTTCAGAGAAGTTTCAGTAGCTTTAATGCTCCAGCTGTGTGAGTCCAGTAGTACTGAGTGACTTTCAGTGAGGAGGCTCAGGTGCTGCCCAGCTGCCCACCCTTTTACCCGCCATTGTTCAGCTTCAGGGTGACCATGGTTCTTCTTCATCCACCAACGCACCGTCTGGGTGGGCAGATATGTTGGAGGGCGGAGAGGCACCTCCTTCACTGTCCTCCAAGGGCCGAGAAGAAGGCCAAGCAGAGCTTGGAGAGCTTTTGCTTTCCAGGCATGGAAGTCCTGCTTGACAAATGCCCTGAGCACTGGCTGAGTCCTGGGCCCGTCATTCTTCCCTGTGTCCCTTGGGGAATGCTCTACCTTGCTTAGCACAGGGAGCGTGTGGCCTAAGCATCTGCCCTACTCAAAAAGCTTCCAGGGAAAGAAGGATTTTGTAAAGTACAAACTCTGCTCTCCCGCGTCCCAGCCCTAGCCTATATTCCTTACAACAGTGCCACTAATCCTTGAGATGGGGGATTTTATGCCATCTCCAGTATGGGAAAACTCTTCCCAAATTTACACACTATACAAATGCCTTTTGCTCAAATGACATAGATGGTTGTTAGGAAGGATGGAGGGAATAGAGAAAGATGGGCGCAAAGAACACCAGAGTGAGGGGTCCCTGGTGCACCATCTGTTATGTGATCTTTGGCAAACACTTCCTGCCGAAGCCTCTGTTCGTCCCATTAGCACTCTGGTCAAGTCACTGTTTCTGACTTTTCAAGCTAAGGGATTATGAAAGCTGAGAGCCTAGGGCCATCTGGTCTCCATCAGGGAAGCATACCCTGGTGAGTTCTGCATAACTTGACTTTAGTGACATGTGCTGCCTTTGGGATGGGGTAGGGGTTGGGGCAGGCATAGGCCGTGTCTACCAGTGGCCTGTGGTTTGGTGGTGTGGCTGAATAGACTTGGGGAGCAGGTATAGCCTCTCAGCAGGCCTTGCTGGGGGCTCTGTTGCTTTTCTCCCATTCATTCTTCATGAACGCTATAGGTATGGGTGACTTTTCTTTATAAATACATGACTAGCTACCTCTTCCATGCCAGCTGGCCTTCTGCTTAGCACCTTTTTTTCCCCTTCAGAGCTCTGCCTCTTTTTTTGCTTTGAGTTACCTGCCCCTGGAGGGCATTCACTTTGCATTTTTCAGCCTGGATAAGTTGGACCCTGCTCCCTGTACTAAACTCTCAGCCCTTCTGAGAAGCTTCTCATTGAGATCAACTCAGAGTTGGTCCCCCTGTGGCCAATGAAGTTTCAAGCTGATAGAGAGAGGCATGTGTATGCTATTTGGGTTATCCAATCAAATATACACAAAGAATGCATTCTCTGTGCCCCAAACTGGTTTAGGTCCTGTGGGGTCACATGGATGAATGATACTTGATCCTTAAAAAATTCTCCTAATAGGGTGAGATGATAAAAGCATCGGGGTGGAAATCTGAGTGTTAAAGGTCATGTCTGCCCATCTAAGACCTGGCATGGAGTCCTGGGTGTCATTTTCGACCTACACGGTGAGACTCCTGCCTGGTAACCCCTTGAATACAGGCTGGGCTGGGCACAGGAAGCCTTCTGAGCCCCCTCCCCTTGGGTGGGAATGGGGTGGGGTGCAATGCAGCAGGGTAGGCCCCAGTCTCTGGGTGAGCTCTGGGTTCCTTGGGTCAGTGGTAAAGACGTGCAGAGGAATCTGTCACACTGTGCTTTAGAGACCACAGGATGGTGGTGGAGACAAATACGGCCACAGTTGGTTCTAAACGACGTAGTAATGGTATGTCCTCAGGAGAGCCACCTGGCCTGCCTGAGACTTAAGCGTTTCATCAGTAAAGTGGATGGATGAAGAGGGTTCTTGTGAGGATTGTGCTTGTAATATGCTGGGCAGAGTGGTGCACAAGAAGACCTCTGGGAGCTAGCTGCTGCTCTCATTCTGTCACTGCGTTGTAAGTGATGTCTATAGAGGAAGAGTCATCTGGTGTCCCTATTTATGGAAGTTGATGCTGGTGCTCTGAGCACATGTGACGACTGCTCCATGCCACTTCCTGACAGCTACCTGCTGGATTCCAGGGCCCATGCAGGGAAACTGAGGCCTTCTGGGTCTGCCCTGGCTGTGAGACTTCTCCTAGATGTGATGCTGAGGTGTGTGGCTCTTTGTCATCTCCTCTATGAGAGCTAGAGATGGGCCTCAGGGATACCAGGTACTGAGTGCCTTAAAAAGGAACAGGCAGGTCTCGGAGTCAGGCAGCCCTTGCCTGAGTAGACAGCAAGCTAATTCCAGTTCTGTCTGGTTCCACAGAAACTCCACCCTTACGGCTCTCTCCAGCAGGAGCTGGGGCCGGCCAACTCCACCAATGCTACCCAGGATAGAAGCTTTACCTCATCAGGACAGACTCTGATTGGCTGAATAAGCCCAAGGGCGGGACTCTGCTTCTGGCAACTTAACCCTTTCTGGGGCATCCCCTACCACACAGTAACCTTACCTCAACTGGAGCTAAAACGGAAGACCAAGATGGTGGGCCTAGGGTCATCTTAAGGGAGTGGTTCTGAGAGTGCGTGTGGACCAGCTACAGGAGAAGCAGTGGTGTGAGAAGCCCTGTGGGCATGAACAGACTGGCAACAGGAAGTTCCTGATTCAGAAGATTCAGAAGCTTGTTCCCTCCAAGGAAAAAGAAGCTAATGCATCTGGGCACTCACCCTGGGGGCAGCAGGACACTGGGAGAAGTCACCTGATGGAGAACAATGCCATGACCCGTGTTGCCTGAAGATATTTCCACCCATTCACTTATTTTTCATCTGGAGACATTCATTTGTTCATTCAGTGGATTCTGAGGGCATCCTTCTGGTGTCAGGCTCTGTGCTAGGAACTTGGGGATACTTTGGAGAACCAGATGGGCATGGTTTCTGTTCTCCTCAAGATTCCACTCCTAGTAGGGAGTGAGCATTAAATAAATCAACACCAGCACACATGTGATCACACCCTGGGAGAGGTTTGCAGGAACAGAGCAAATGCCTTTAGAGGACATTGCATCTAGATTGCTCCATGTAGGGGTGCAGCTGGGAAAGGACATAGCCGAGACCTACCAGCTGGAAGGGAACAAGCCAGCCAAGGACTAGAGAGAAGGCCTGGCAGGTAGATGGAACAACATGCAAGAGCTCCAGGGATGGGAAGAGCTTGGCATACGCAGGAGCCGGCAGAGGCCAGTGTGGCTGCCACCCAGGGAGGAGGGAGGAAGGAAGGCCAGGTGTGTAGGATGCAGGCAGTGAATGCTATATTAATTTCATCATAGATGAAGTGGGGAGTCATGGGTGGCCTTTGAGAGAATATCATGTGCTCAGGAGCAGTTCTACCAGATACGATAGCAGACAGTGGAGGATGAAGCAGGCAGGGGGCTAGTAGGAGCCCCTCAACCATCACCTACAGGGTGAAGGTGCCTTGTCCTGGAGGGTGGCTGGGCTGCTGGGCATGTGAAGGTCAGGCTCTGGGATGAGAAGAGACGATGCCCTTCCCTGCTCCCCCTCCTGCCCTTATACTAAACCTGGTCTTGCTCCCTTGGTGGTCATGAGATTTGGGGCCTTCCTCTCAGACCTGCTTCTGGCCTGGCCTGAGCTAGGGACTAGTGCAGTGTCCCTGGAGTTGGGGTGCCAAGTACCCAGCCTAGTCCCATTCCTGTGCTGCCTCTTCGTACTGTGCTGGCCAGTCTGACAGGGAGCTGGAACTCTGCTCTGTCAGTGGACTTTGTTTTCAGTCTATGGGGCTCCTAAGGGTCAGGAAGCAGGACTAGGTGTGGCTTAGCAACTCTTGTGAGGAGCCTCTTGCTTCAAGGTAACAGGGCCAGGCCTGAAAGCCCAGCCCACTTGCTTCCTGCTGTGGCCCCAGCTAAAACTCAGGGTCAGGACATTCTTATATCTTTTCTAACTACCAAGACCTAGGGGAAGGGAAGCCCACAGCTGCAGAACTGAGAAACACAGTTCATGTGTGAGAGGGGTCTTCATGATGAGGTTGTTTGCATGGGGAAAGAGGTTAGAGAGGCTGGAAAGATGGGTCAGGCCAGAGAAGCCCCCAGTCATGGACTCCCTCTGCATTGTATAATACCTCAGTGTCTCTAGAAAAGGTTTTTTGTAACCATGTGAGTTTGCTCAGATGCTCTGGCCAGCTGAACACCCGAAACAGTGCCTTAGAAGAGAATGTAATTCTTGTCTTGTGTGTAGGAAAGATCAGACACATTGGCACAACTATCTGGTAGGGCATGGTATGGCTCCATTGGTGGTCAGGCTGATGTACCTGCCCAGCAGGGAGACAGATGCTGTCTGGATAAGGACAAGCGGTTCGCAGCATCTCTACCCGCCAGATAGGGCTTGGCCCACAGGGTGAATCTGAGCGGCTGAGCAACTGGGTCTGCAGAGACAGCAAGCTGCACTTTGATTTCATTTGGGCCTCTTACAAAATGACATTAAGGGGAATGCGAGACCCAGGAGCGTCGCATGTCTGGGGAGGCAGCAAGCTTGTCTGTCCTGGGTCTGGTGACCTGCTTCTGTCAAGCAGACAGGTTGAGAGCACAGGCACTCTGGCCCCAGAGAGAAGGAGAACCGGAACACAGCCTCCAGCCCTGGGGACAGCACTTTCCTCCCAGTTTGTCCTGATGGTGTGCTGAGTGAACCATGCCTCCCCGTCAAGGTCCCAGACCTGCCAGTTGGTGGAGAGGTGACCACCAGGCTGATCTGCCCAGCAACTGTGGTGAGCCACACTGCCACTGCTGCTCTGCCTCGTGAATCGATGCAACTTTTAATTTGGCTCCACTGGCTCGTGAAGATGAAATATGACCTGGTGGCCACCGCACTGCAGTACCCTGGGCCATCCCAGCTGTTCAAAGACGATGAACAAGCTATCGCAATTGCATCTGAGAGTCATAATTATGGGAAACATGGTCAGGCCCCGCCCCACCACATAAATCACTCTAAGAAGCACACAATGCTCTTTTTCCTGATGGACCAATTGTCTTGGTTTGGTATCTCAGGGCCTGCCTGGGAGCTGGGAGGATGGGAGAACAACTATGTATTGTCAAAAAGGCCATCTGTTCAACTTGAATACAAAGTGGCCCTTTCAGTTCCCCACACACCCTCTGATCCTGTTTTCATGAGTTCTTATGTCTCAGGCTCTGGGTCTCTTGAAACACTCGTCTCTCCTCTGTGCTGTCACGCCTGGGCTTTTTGGCCCTTTGGCAGTGGGGACAACACAGACTTTTTGGAAATAATTACCCTGATCAGTGTACATTTTTTTCTTATTCTTTATTTTATTTTGTTTTTCCTCCTAAATGCTGCCACCAAAGCCCTAATTGAGCACACATGCTCCCAATTCATCAAGCAGGTTCTATAAAGGGAAGGGCCAGGCAGTTCTGGAATGTGGCAGTGAGAACCCCACAACATGTACTTTGGAGATGGCAGCCAGGGTCTAAAGATATCATTTCCCCTAAGACTCCTGGTAGCTTCACTTATGGGCAAAGGTGACCAGGCTCAGAGAAGTTAAATGACTTACCTTAGGTCACACAGCGTAGAAGTGGCTGAATTACTCTTTGAGCTCAGATTTTCTAGCTTAATCTATTGCTCTTTGTAGTTGTAAAGCTTTGCTTTTAGTAATAGAAATAAGCGAAGTTGTTCATTTCATCCGGAAGAGGCAGGAGGCATGTACTGACAGGTACCAATGAGTACTGGAAGCAGTGGCCCACCAAGCTGTAGAGGAAATACTTTCTGGACAAGTAAAGTGAGATTCCTTTTCTCTGCTTGGTGGAGAAGAGCTTCTAGTTCTTTTAGTACTCAATTCTCTGTGGAGTGGCACCAGCCAGAGGGATCAGTTGCTCTCGGTGAGAGGTGAAATGAAGTCTGACGTGAAAGGCAAGGCGGAGTTCCTAAGATAGGCCCCTGGGCAGTGCTAGGCCAGTCAGGTTGTGCTGTTTCCCTCTGGAGTTTGGCATTCAAGAGGACCAGAAACATTGTTAGAGGCAGAAAGGGACAGCTTCAGGCTTAGGCCTGTCTGTCTGGCCGTCAGTGCTGAACGAGGCTCTAACCTGTGCCCCGCTGAGTCTGCGGCTGCTGGCTCCCTCTGCAGGGTTTGGTGCCCAGATTTGGCTAATTGGCTGACTTAAGATTTCTACCATTACAAACTGAGAATCAAATGGATTGGATTTCAGCAGCCCCTGCAAAGGGATGATCTCCCTTCCCCATCTGCACAGCTATCTTCCAGGCAGCTCAGCTTTCCGACCTTCTCCCTTGCTGCTGGTCTGGCTGCAGACAGACCGCCTTCTTCATTGTCCTGTTCTTCTTTTTCCTCATAAGGAACAAAGCACAGCTCTACCCACTCCTGTCTTGTCCTCCTTTCTCCCCAAGCCTTTCTCTGGAAAGAGCTGCTGACCCTCCTCCCAGATGCTCCCAGATCTTTGGTTTAGGGCAGAGTGATGACGCTAGGTCAGTGAAGGAGCGCTGTGAGCCAGGCCTGGAGCGAAGCTTCTGATGCACGTTGTGTCCTCTTGCGCTCACTACGGCCTGACTACGGGGTTCATTGCCCTGGTACACCTGGGTGGTCACACTACAACTGGAAGCCCATCGAGGAGGTGTGATGTTCCATAGAAAGGAGGTGTGACCTCCACTGGGCTTGTGGCCACACTGCCTCCTGCTTTGCCCTGGAAACCTGGCCATACAGGACAATTTCACCTTCTCCCAAGTCCCTGTGCCCATTCACGTGGAGACTGCTCCTTTCGCCTGGTGCTGCCCAAACATTTCTGCTGTCTTCACATCAACACTGCCCTTAGGCACACACCAGAAGCCATGGCCTCCTCCCTCTGTGTGTTCCCAGAAGACTTTGCTCACCCTTAGCACAGTGTGTCAGGTATCTATACAAAGGTGATGAAACGTGAAGTGAGCAGAGGTCTCAAAGGGAGTCCTAGCATACATGAGGTTCTCTGTGCCAAAGCTGAAACTTGCTTCTAGAAGGAAGATAGCAAGCCAGAAAGTCCAAGGTCGGGTAGGGCAGAGCAGCCCCCAGGAAACGAGGACAGGCTTCAGAGAGGGAAAGTGTGGAAACAGCAGGTGTCTTGTGAGTTACCACGGTTCTAGACCGATAAATACTATCCCTAAACTCTACCTGTGTGCTTGATATGAAAAGCCTTATCGGTGCATCATATAAAGTGTGATCAAAATATCACTGAGCATGTAAGTTAAAATTTATTACAGTAAAAGACTTATTGCCATTAATCTCCCTCAAAATGCTCCCTTTACTTCCAACACCTTTAGTCCATCATTCTTGTGACTTTCTAAAACCATTCTCGAAGTCCTGTTTAGTAAATGTCTTCGTGAAGTTTGATAAAAAAATACAGTGAATGCTGCTGCCAGGTGCCACCCAATAGAGAGACAGGTTTCTAAAACCACTAGGGTGTGTTCTCATCCACTTCACTCAGTGAATCTGACCTCTAGCTCTTCCCTGAAGTCCATACAATCATGAAAGGTAAACATTTCGAACCAACTCAGAGCACTAAGGCAGCCGCAACAGGGCCACTAAAGATACTCTTGAAAGAGGACTTTCAGAGTGGCTTCAGACTAGGAACGAGAATGAGGGCTAAGTGTGTTCAAAGTGAGGGGAATAATGCCAAAGTGCCTGAAATTTATTGAAATGATTTTTTAAAAAATGTGAACATTCACTGGATTTTTCAAGCATGCCTCATCTACCGCTTGCAAGACCATGAGCTGCCCGGGAGTGGGCAGAGAGTGCAGTTGACTCTTTTTTTTTTTTTTTTTAATCCTGTCGTTGCCTAGTGCATAGTAGGTGCTCAGTAGATGTTGGAGACTTGAGTTGACCTATGCAATTCAACCCCCCTACACTTAGAACACAGATGAGGAAGCAGGATCTGAAAGGAGAACTGACTTGGCCAAGTTAGCCTCAGAGCAGGGAGTAGAAGTCAGGTCAGCTGACTCCCTTGGCGGGGAGTTTTTGCCTGCAGCTGCCGCAGCAGGCCTGGATCCCCATTTGGCCTGTGAAGCATTTTGGTCAAGTTCACATCAGGGTTATAGGGAGTGTCATATTCTTGAGCTGATACGGGACATCCCCTGAGGAAAGGATACCTCCTAGGAACTATCACTGTGGTTTTGGGTTTTCCCCACACTGAGCATTTTGCCTCAAAAAGTCAGAGTAGGATTCTGAAGCAAGAACAGTCAAGAGATGGCTAGGACTGTGTGACTTCTGACAAATACCTCCACGTATCTGGTTGTCTCTTCCTTGCCAAGAAAAATGAAGGAGCTGAATTCCAAGTGGCCTCTAGGAATCACCGGGTCTCAAACTATTAGGATAAAACAATGAGGATCAGAATAGAGAGAAGTAGACACCTTGCTCTAGGGAAAGAATTGGGTTTTTTATTTTTTTTCTTTTTCTTTTTTTGTCAGAGTCACTGTCTCTAGACACAGACTCAGTCCTTTGAAACAGTTTTGTGTAGGATTTCAGAGGGGAGAATGGACAGAGCTTAAAGCTGCAGGGTAAAGCTTGAGTAGGCTAAAAGGAGGAGGAAAATATATTTTGGTCTTCACACTGAAGCAGGACTGTGTATATGTAAGTATATGCAAGTATTGTACCCAGCTAATATTCTTCATATGCTTATAACATTGTAGGTAGCTTAGAGAGCTCATGCTGGGAGGGACAGACATCGCAGGCAGCCTAAATAATAAACCCACCCCTGCTTCCTCCTCACCCAAGGTGCCTCTTTTGGCTCCTCTGGGGAGGCTAGCACAAGGAACTGACCAACCTAGAACCTTCTCTGTCCCTCCCTGCTTTTTGCTCAGGTGGTTTGGTACGGATGTGGTTCTTGATTGAACTTCGAGTATGCTCTCTAACCTTCCTGACTACTAGCTTAATTGTACAAGCTAATTTTATTTATAAGCTAATCTTCAAGTAGGGTATGTGCTAACTTTTCATTTCTAGTGTGGTCAGAAGTCTCCTTCAGACCCTCAACCAGAAGTTGCCATTGAATTTTTCTTTAACACCTATCTCTCCTACTATTCAGACAACACTACTGTAGATAAATTTTCTAAAAAGGGCATCTTTTAGGTATTAGTGGTTTTCCATTTCTGCTTAATTCTATAATTGGAATGTAGTTTTCTAGCCTTTCTTCTTGGAGGAAGAACATTGGTTCAATGGGCTCGCCTGGAAGGAAATGTTAGTAACAATTATAGTGGGAAAATGAGTTCTTAGTAGTCAGCTCTCAGAAGACTTTGGAAATAAAACCCATGACGTACCTAAGAGCAGAGACAATATAGTATTTATGTTGAGTAACTAGAAATTTGGTAGAACCATGGAATCTTTGAATGGGAACGGAAAAGCTTCCCCACAAAGACATAAGGCCTGAGAAAGGCAACATCTTAGCCAAGGGCACCAAAGATTCTGCCAGGTTTGGAGCATGGATGGGACCCAGATAGCCTCAGAGGGTTCTTCTCCTCTCACTCAGCCACCGACTCTGCTACAGCATAAGCCACCGCTTTGGGCTGTAATGGAAATAGAAACTAGTCCAGTGAACAGTGTGGGGGAGCTGTCTAGCCAGCTATCTTGTCTAGAAATTCCTGGCATGCCCTTGTTGGAGTGGAATGAATGGACTGCTGTGTGTTACCTGGGGCTTGGAGTGCAATGAGACTTGTGGAGACGCTCCCTGTGGTCTGTTCTAAAAATAGCAGTGGGACAGAGCTGAGGGGAAAAGGAGGGGGCTCCTTGGGGAGCTGGGTGGGGGCACCTCCCCCCTTCCTCTTCCTGCCAGGCCCTGTGTGAAGAAGTCCCACAGATTTACAGAGTCCAGATCAGGGAGGTCTTGGAGGCCTCACCCGCCTCCTCACACCAACCAGGAGACACAGAGGAGGAAAGGACCGGCCAGCAGTTGCTGAGCTGGAGTCAGTCCCACAGGGTGGCTATTCTCCTCTTGCTGTTTCAGAGGGCAGCCTCATGCCTTACGTAGACTTCTGTCATTGTCTCTGGGTGCAGAGTGCCTGGGAACTCCTGGGACCGGATGTGTTTGGGCTTCCTGAGAGTCGCCTGGCAGGCGAGGAGTCCCCTGGCTAGCTCACCCTGTGCTCTGACCTCGGCCAGCTGGCCTTCAGCGCCAGGCCTTCCGCTCGCTGATGTCCCCACTTGCTGATTTGTCCTCCTGTCATCTCCTGCACCATCTACAGGAAGCCAGGGTGGGGGCCAGCACAGAACTGGCCTTCGAGAGAGAGGGCCTCAAGGCTCAAGGCCGGTCTTTGCCCTTCCCAGGAATAGGTGGAGGCAGCTAAGGGCCCAGAGGTCCCAATACCAGCTCTGCTGCCCATCAGCTGAGGGGTTACTGTACAGCGAGGCAGGAACACCCACCATACACACATTGTCTTGTGGTGTTCAGAGGGGAAGGCTGTGCAAAGCATCTCTTACATTGCCTGCCAGGGAACGCGTCCTCAGCAATAGAAGCAACCATGGTGGCATCAAGGCGTAAATACATGTCTGACTGTCTATTCCCCTCCCTCAGAGCTTCCTTCCATCAGAGTCTGGGAGGGTTAACACTGCTATTTTGAAAATGCAATTGACTTTCTGTTGCTTTCATGTAATAACATTTATTATGAAGAAAACAGTTAGTACATAAAAACCAGAAGAAAGAAATTAGGTTTATCCCTAATTCCAGAATCCAGAAATAACCTCTTGGGGTGAATCTTGTCAGGTTGTTTATACATACATATACCTTACTTGTAAAATGAGGTTACTAGAACAGTTTTCTAACCTGCCTTTTTTCCCTTTAGCAATGCACTGTATCCATGTCTTTCTGTCAATAAATATTTTTCTACAATGTAATATGTAGTGCCTGCAGAATATTTCATTGTGTAGGTGAAACATATTTTATTTAAATCATCTTCAGTAGTTTAACATGCAGGTTATTTCCAATTTTTTTTCTACAAATACCTGGTGGGTGGGATCTTTGCAGATATATCTTAGTATTCTCAGTATCCAGTTCAACACCTGGTATATGCTTCACGGTCAATAAATATTTGTTGATTGAATGAATAGTTTGTTGAAATAAATTCCTAGCAGTAGAATTTCTGGGTCAAATAGTGTGTATTTGTAAAATGGATTCTGAATCATTCTTCAGATTGACTGTACTCTTTCTAGGGCTGGGGAGATAGCTCAGCGGCATAAGCACTTGCCTGGCAAGAAGAAAGTCCTGAGTTCTCTCCCTGGTCCTGGAAAAAAAAAAAAAAAAAAAAAGCGACTATACTCTTTCTAATCTGGGTTTACACAGAGCAGCTCATTTTGCTCTTCCTGAGTTGGTCTTTCCCCCTTTAGTACTGAAAGTCCTGCTTCCTGGGCAATGGAGAGGTCTTAGTAAGCATATGCCTGTTTCCCTGCACCCTCCCCAGCACTGTGTATTGTTACTTTTTAAAATAGATTCCTTTTTTTGATTGCCAGAGTTGTTGAACATGTGTTTATATGCTTGTTGGTCCCTTATGTCACCTCCTTGATAGGAGCCCAATCAAGTCTGTTGCTCATTTTCTTAGGAGGCTGTTTAATAGTTTAATTATTCACTCACAAAAGCTCTTTATATGGAAAGGGTGTTTTTAGGCTAGCCTTTTATCTTTACTGCTTCTTTAAATGCTGAGTGATTCTGATTTATAGGTAGTAGTATCTATAAATTGTTTCAGTAACAGTTTTATTGGGCTGTAATTCAAATGTCATACCATGCACCCCTTTAAGGTATATAATTCATTGACTTTTAACTTACTCAGATTTGTACAAGTAGCACAATGAATATTAGAACATTTCATTACCTTGAAGCAATTATAGCCTTCAGCTACGACTCACTGATTCTGTCTCTTCCATTCGTCAGCAACAACTGCTCTACCTTATTTTTCCATAGATTTGCCTATACTAGATGTTTCACATGAATGAAATCATAGATTTAGTCATCTGTGGCATGTAATGTTATCAGGTTCATCCATGTTACAGATGTTTCAATTCCTTTGCATGGCTGAATAATATTTCATTTTGTGGATTTACCACATGTTGTTTAACCATTCATCAGTTGATGAACACTTGGGCCATTTCCACTTTTTACCTATTATGAAGAAGACTTCCATAAATATTTGTGTTCAAGTTTTTGTGTGAATGTTAGTTTTAATTTCTAGGTCAGATTTTATCTGTGTTAAATTTTTGAGAGACTGTGACTTTCCAAAGTGACGGTGAAATAGCTCAGCAGACTAAGTGCCTGCTTATGGCAAATGCAGGGACTGGGGACTCTGGACATCACATACCATGCCAGTCCTATCCTGGGGTGCACTGAGCCGGCCACTGAATCTGGGCATGGTGGTGCATGCCTATAATCCCAGAGGCTGAAAACAGAAGGATCACTATGAGTCCAAGCTGCATAGTGAGACCCTGAGCAACATACATCACACACACACACACACACACACACACACACACACACACACACTCCCCACTACCACCACCAACAAACAAAAAGCAACATGACTGTATAATTTTACTTCCTAGCATTAGTGAATTAGGATTCCAAGCTATAGATCCTTCTAATAATTATTATTTTTCCATTTAAAAAATATAGACATTTTGGTGTGATTTGGAGTCCCCTTTTCTGGATGATTAATATCATATCTATAAATTTTTTTTTTTTTTTTTTGGGGACCGGGGTTCGAACTCACGACCTTGCACTTGCCCAGCAGGCACTTGTGCCTCGGAGCTATCTCCCCAGCCCGATATCTATAAATTGAAACACATTTTTTTTTGCTTTAGTGTTTGGTATTCACCTCAGGACTTTATAATGCTTTTTCCCTTTAAAATTTATGGTTTTCTTATTCAACTTTTAACATTTTAAACTATGTGGAATTTACTTTGGATTATAGTGTGAGACAGAATACTTTTCATTTTTCTCATTTATTTGTCCCAGTGCTTGTCCATTGTCTCAGGGCAAGTACTCTCTCATTATTATTCTTTTAAAATTATTTTCCATCCTATTCTTACATATTAATTCTTTTAAATGAAATTCCCTGTATGTTCCCCCACCCAACGCCCACCCCCAGTGCTGAAGTTTAAACCTCTTACCTGATAGGTAAATGCTTTATTGTTGAGCTACATCCTGAGACCCGGTACACATTTTTTTATAAGTTTATAATTTAGCTCCACCTCTTCCCTACCCTTCTCACACATCCTCTTTGAGAGTTTTATTGAAATTGTATTTTAAAAATACACATAAAATAGGAGTATTAAAATAAATAATACAGTACAATCTTTTCACATGTGGGAATAGGCTTGTATCTCTTCAGTTAGGCAAATCTTTTTTAAAGGATTTATCCAGGCAAAAGTTTAGGGGCAAATTTCATCTGGGATTTGCATAGTTTTGAGGAAATATGTATTTTTAGTCTTATGAGTGGGAATGCTTATTTACTTATAATGGCATATGTGCTTTAACTGATAATATATTTATACAAAGCTTATAATAAAAATTCTTAATGGGCTAGTGTGTAGCTCAGTGGTGACCTTCTAGCTTAGCACAAGGGGATCTGGTTTGATCCCTGGAGCTGCAAAACAATGAGAACAAGAGATGAACACGCACAACACACACACACACACACACACACACACACTCATACACACACAGCCAAAAAACTAAACTTACAGACCTGAATACATTCGAGAAAATCCATCATTCCTCCAGCCTTTTCCCCTTAGTTGCCACTACTAATTTGCTGTAATTCCTCCAAATCCATTTCCATGCGCATTGTAGTTTACTAAATAGTATTATGTTGTCCATGTTTCTGTACCTCATATGTACAACTTAATATATCATAGAAATCTTTCACATTAACATCCAGAGGTCTCACTATTTTTAATAGCCAGTGAGCCACAGTTTAGTAGTGGTGTAGTCAGGTTGCTCATAATGCCCGGATGCTGTGAGTGACCTTGCCGCAGTGGACGCAATGAGAAGGTCCTGTGGAACTGTGTCTTGCTGTGCCTTTCTGCAGGGCAGAGTGGGATACACACTGCCAGTATGCTCTGCAATGCTGTTTTTCTGACTCACATAATTAATTTACCCACTGATATTATTAGTATGCCCATTTTATAGATGAGGAAACAAAAGAACAAGAGAGGTAAAGCGATGGGCAGTCTCCATTTCCACTGATGGTGAATAAGAATGCCTGTCTCCCTCCATCCTGGCGGATGTGGGATGGAGTTGCCCTCATAATCCTTCTTGGGGTGAGAAGTGAAAAACTGGTGAGGTGAGGCTTTTTGTATTTATTAGTTCCTCCTCATGGCTTCGTATACTTTTGTGTATTTCTTCTACATCTAGATATCTTCTTTGACTTAGTGGTTTATAATATCTGCGCGGTTTTCTTCCTTGTAATAGGCCTTTTTCTTTGGCTGGGGAAGAACTTGAGATAAGATCTTGCTAAATAGCCCAGGTTTTGTCATCTTCCTGCTTTAGCCTTGCAGGTGCTTTTGCTACCACACCTGGTGTGTAAGAGCTCTTTATGTGGTTTAAAAATTAACCATTTACTTATTATGTAAGTTATTAAGCTTTCCCAGTTTATTATTTTATCTTTTAGCCTATTTATACTGTTGCTTGTTGTGTAAATATTAACGTTTTTGAGACAAGATTGTATTGCGCCGTGTGGGCTGGCCTCGCTCATCCTCTTGCTTCAGCTGCCCGAGTAGAGACATGAACCAATCTTGATCAGCAAGCTTTTCAATTACTGTCTTTTGCTTTCCCTGAGGGAATGGCCTATACTTTCTAAGCCCTTTCCCACCCCAAGGTTATAAGGACTATTTTATTTGGGTATTTTTATCCTTTTAATTTTTTGCATTTTTATTTTTAATTTATCTGTGGTTGATTTAGTGCCTGGAATTTTCATGACTCTTTCTCCCCTAGTAGCTGAACAGCTTTTCCAACCCCATGTTGGGAACCATTCTTTCTTTTTTCATTTATCATAGACCAAATTTCCTTATATAGGTAGGTTGGGTTTGAACTGTCTTGCCCCCTTCATTAGCCTATTCTTATACCACATCAAGACTTAGTCTCTAGAACTTCATATTATGTTGTGCAAGATAACAAGGTCAGCCCTCATTTCTTCTGCCAAATTCCCTTGAAGTTACATATTGTAATTCTAACTGGCTGGTGATTTTGCCCGCCCTCCTCACACATGCATTTCAGTAGCAGGCATGGCTTTGAATCTATAATAATTTGTCTTCTTCTCTTACAACTCACCATGAGCATTTCTTTTGCTTTCCCTCTGTTACAGTTTATGTCTAGTTGTC
Organism: Myocastor coypus; assembly: GCA_004027025.1. Lineage (NCBI taxonomy): Eukaryota > Metazoa > Chordata > Mammalia > Rodentia > Myocastoridae > Myocastor > Myocastor coypus. The sequence continues at coordinate 23,906 of PVJA010016481.1, forward strand.
CCCCGAAAGCCTCATGCAGTCAGTCATGCGGCAGGGACTTCTATAGATTGAGACTTGACTTATGAGTCACTGGGATTATGTGATTTAGTACTGATGGGATTATCGATCTGAGTATAGATGGGACTATGGGTGTGGTCTAGGGTGGATATCCTAACGCAGAGAGCCTGACTGGAATATAAAGAGCAACAGAGAGAAAAACTAAGCCGTTGCTCTCTGCTCCCCTGATTGGTCAGTTGCCTCTGTCACCATTGTTGCTGTTCCGCACCCATGAACTGCTGCTCCCTACCATGTGCCTTGGATCCAGCCAAGCATGGACTAAAACCTCCAGTGACTGTGAGCTAAATAAACCTTTCTTTCCTTCATTTTGAGTGTTGGGTATTTGTCCCAGCAACAAGTAAAGAGTAACTAAGACACCCTCATACCTCTTAGGCCCTGTGGCGATCATCTGGGACTTCAGTTTCTGATTGTTTCTATTTGTAAGCATTAGTTCTAGTATGTTGCAAGAATCATTTATTTAAAACTGCCTTTAACTGTCTATTATACTATATTGTTAGTTAAGGCTATAAATGTTTCTGCCTTCACTGCGTGCTGGTTTCTCTACTAAAATTTTATCTTTGACTTCTGAACCTTTGTTTTTGTCTGGAGAGTTTAAACACTTTTTTTCAGAAAGGTCTGGGGTTGTATACTTTTTGCTTTCCCCTGTGCTGGTGATTAAATCCAGGACTACGAAAAACTCCCTTCCCTTAATTTTTTTTCTTTTGAAGTTCAGGATAGGTTCTCACTAAGTTGCTAAGTTGATCAGGCTGGGCTTGAACTTGCAATCTCTTGCCTCAGCCTCCCTGAACTCTGGCATGACAGGTATGTACCACAACGCCCGGCTATGGCTTATTTTTTAAAGTCCTTGGAGGTCTGAAAAAGTTTGCTCTCCCACTTGACTCATAGCTCACTGAAATAAAGAATTCTAGGCTGATCATCTTCTCCCCAAGAGACCCCGCTCTGTGGCTTCCTAGGCTTTATATTATGCAAAACTTACTGTTTACTTGATTCTCTCAAGTTTCTTGTGGAGAAATAAGCAATGTTCTTTTTTTCCAGTCTTTGGAATTTGGAAATTTCACCAGATTATTTGTGGTCATTTGCTTTCTTTTGGTAATTTTCTCTGGTACTCACTTCAAGCCTGAAGACCCAAGTCTTCCTTTAGTTCAAGAAATTCTTGAACTATTAATTTTGGGAACTGTTCATGATGTGTGCATTCAGTTTCCTTGTTCTGGATTTCCTACTACAAATAGTAATAATTAATAATAATGATGCTAGGACTGGAGAGATAGCTCAGTGACATAACTGCCTGCCTGGAAAATGTAAGGTCCTAAGTTTGATCCCTGGTAACAAAAACAATAATAGTTATAATGACGATAGTGATAATCGCATCTAACAGTGGCAGAGTGCACTTTCCTTCTGCCATAATATGTAATCTGCATAATTCCATTGTTATTATCCCTATTTTATAGATGAGGAGAAAAAGGAGCTGTGAGGTCACTGCTCTCCACTGCCTGTCAAAGTTGAACTTCAGAGCCAACCCTGACACCAATGCTGTTCAGTGGTGATGCTGAGTGTTGACAGCTGGGGACCAAAATTGGTGGTGAAGAACTTGGAATGATGGGTTGAGTCAGATTAGATACCAAGGTCCAGAAAAAGGGAGAGGCTGCAAAAGGTTCTCAGTGAGTTTAGAGTTGAGAATCTTGCCCTTTCTTCCACCCCTCTGCCCTGCTCCCCCCTTCTAGCCTCGTCCTTGTCGCCGAGACTCATGTGGGGTCTCCTGGTAGATCTCCCTGAGCCTACTTCTGTCCCTTTAGTTACCCCTCTGAACTGCAGCCACAGTGACTCTTTCTATTGAGCAAACCTTCACTCATGTTCTCAGGGCTACATAACTGCATGAGTGAGCAGATGCTTCTGGCATGCCTAATGTACTATGTAACAATGACACATCCCTCAGGAATCTGCAGGTTGCAAGTGACAAAAACACAACTCAGATTCACCTCACTCAGTAACTGGGACCCACTGGATTATGGAGGGTAGCCTTCCTGAGCTGTTAGACTCAGAGCTTGACCAGTGTCTCCGAGTTCCCTCTCCATTTCTTGGTTCCTGCTCCTTATGTGTGGGCTCTCTCCCTCCGTTGTGGCACTAGGGCTGCAGCTTCGGGCCTCATCACATTGTGACTGCCTCAATCATGGCAAGAAAGAATTTTCTGGACCTGAGTCCCATGGGCTCATGTTGGATCATGTACCCATGCTGGTCACTGAAGACAGCAGGATGGGATGGATGAATTGGCTGAGGCCCGGGTCACATGCCCTTCTCTGGAGTGGGTGATGGGTTAGGTCCATGTGAATCACTTGCTCTGAGAACAAAGAGAGAAGTATAGTTCCTCAAATGACAAAGAAAGGTGGAGAGAGGTTTCAGGCTAAATCTCAAATGTCCTTGACTGTAGGGTCCCTTGACCAACATGGCCCTCCTCCCCATGAAGCTCACAGGCTTGCAGGGGTGGGTGGTGGTAGGAGAGCCACACAGCAGCCATGAACAATGTGGAATGAATTGACAGTGGAATAAAGGGCCTGGTGAGAGCACTCATGGGGACGACTTAGCCCAGGATACTAGAAGAAGAGTCTCTGAGAAAGAGGTGGGGGCTTGGGGCATAGGAAGAATGAATGGTTCTAGGTCAGGACCTTATAGCAGGCCAGAGTGGGAGGAGTGAAGCTAAAGGAATATCTGGGGCAGGTGGTGGTAGTGCAAGGAGTTTGAAGGGTTGGACCTGGGCTATACAAAGCATATGATGTCCTCTTAAGGAGGTGAGAGGTGAAGCAGCTGCAGAAGGGACCAGAAGAGAGCCCTTGCCCTTGGCCAGCGAGAGGTGGTGTTGGCTTGGATGACAGGGCGGAGGTCCGAGGGATGGAGGGAGATCCAAGACGCGCATGCTGTATAGGAGTTGAGATGTATGAGATTAGGTGATTAAAGGGTGGAGGGGTTGGGAAGAGGAATGGAGTTCAAGAGTCTGGATTAGGCAAATAAGTGAATGGTGGTGCCCCTCAAAGCTGGGGTGGTGGAGGAAGGGTGGCTCTGGTCACCAGCGCATGAGTTCCACTGTAAGTGTTAGCACTCTGATAGAATCCAAGTCAGTAAGTTCTTGTAGGAAACACTACTTAAGCCAGGGCTTTTGAGCCGCCAGTGGGGAAGGGTTGCTTGTCTTTTTAGGGCTCAAGCAGACTGTGATTCTTTACATTGGTTTGACAGCACCTGTACCCACCTATACTCTGTCCAGCAGGATCTGTCTTCTGCTCGCAAGCTTAAGCATGATGGAGTCAGGTTCCTCTGGAAATTTCTAAATGCCCTCAGTCAGTTCTGTTACTTACACACTGCAGACTGGCGACCCATGGTTTGTGGACAAACAGCACTGTGCGGACCAGACTTTGAGTGAACTGACAGAGTCTGACTCAGGCACACATTTTAGAGACAGGAAGACTGAGGGAGAGCGGCTCAGTCTTGCTCCAGGGCTCACCCCTGGCACTTCAGTGTCTTCCATCCTCTGCTGACCTGTTCTGATGGCCTGGGCTCAGGCCCAAGGTAGTAGGTGGGCCCAGGGGAGTGCATGGATGAGCCATGTTTAGCAGTTGAGGCTGCAAGGCTGGCTTTCCATGTGGCTGGTACTTCCCAGGAACCCAGCTCCTCAGGACACAGCCTGGGCCCTGAGCTGGCACAAGCGCAGTAGGTCGAGGATTGCTCCCAAAAGCCTGAAATCTCAGGCCAGCATGTGGCCCACTGGGCTGGCGCCAGGAAGCGAGCTGGTCATGGCTCCGAGCCATCCTGTGTTGCTGCAGCTGCCCAAGGTCAGGCTGTGACTGCTGAGGTGACGAGGGAGCATGCTCCAGGCTGGGGGCAAGAGTCAGCCAGGGGCAGAGTCCTTAGGGCCTGCTCTACAGGGTCACCTTGAGCCTCGTGGTCACTGCATGTGGGCTTCTCTTTGCTGTGGTTGGGAGCTAAATTCTTGTGCACAGGTTGGGATTATCCTCTGCCATCTGAAGATGGTGTGGAAGAGGAGGATGGCAAGGGGAGGACATTAGGAGACATGAGGCTGGGGGCAGGAGACACATTTCACTGCCTTTGGGACCACTGCTTTGCCGTATAACCCTTCTGCAACTGAGTTTTCTGATCTATCAGCTGGGTCTCATCTATAAATGGTGTCAATAAAGGATGGCGATTATCAGCTATTAGTGCCCGCTAGGAACATGTTAGGCCCTCCTGTGCTACCACTCACCAGAGCAGATTGCTTTGACCTTCACTGCTTGCATCAGCCCTGTCAAGGCGAAATCTGTTCACTCGTGGGTGATAACAATGATAATAACCCAACAATGGTCATGACAGCTATTATTAACTCAGCACACACTGCCAAGAATACCCTTTGATTTACTGGGCCTGCTGATAATAGCCCCATTTTACAGATGAAAAACTGAGGCTCCAGTACCTTGAGGTCTAAGCTTAACTTACATCTGATTCTTGGATTCTTAAGGCTTTCAAAATGGGACTGATTGGGCCAATTCTTTTAGTGAGAGAACTGAGGGGTAGAGACTAACGAACAGGGGAGAGCTGGCCTAGGTCACCTGACCCTGGCCTCATTTTAGAGACCAATGGTGGAGATGAGGAAGAGGAAGGGGCTTGCCCTAGATTCTTCAGACTAAACGCCAGAGCTCCCTGTGAACTTGAACCTGAGGTTGCCTGCCGAGCTTCCATCTGTCCCTCCATCCCCTACAACCATCCCAGGAGCAGGCTGCTTCCTGCCACCTCTACAACCTTAGTTCTTCACACAGGCTCCAGCACATAGTAGGGGCTCTGTGGTTACTGAAATGACAAATTAAAATTTTCTGGCTGGCTTTGTGGTAGGGAGGGTCTTTCTGCACGGAGTCTGCAGACCCTCCGCACCCCAGCCAGCCTGCACTGGCTATTGCCAACAGCCCTGAGCTTCTTGAGGTGGCTGCCCTCCAGAATGTGAAGTGGGTCCCTCCCAGCCCTCCCTGGCCACAGTCTGGGAGCTGCTCCCAGCTGGCCTAAATAACGGGAGGTATGCCTGTGTGATGGGGCTGCACAGCTTAGCTTCTCAGGGTACCTGATCTGCAGCTCTTCACCTGCTGCTGTGTGGCCTTGGGCAAGTCTCCTAATTTCCTTTTGTTCCTCCATTTGTGAAATGGGGATATTAGAAATCCTGAAGGCTTTGAATATTGAATGAATCCGGAGGCAGTATGCTTAGAACAGCACTGATGTGGAGTATGAAGTAAGTGTTAAATAAAATGTATAGATCAGCTAAGGGGGCCCTGATGCCAAATGCCCAGGGGCAGGGGGAGGAGCTGGGCCTCACTGTCTTCTATATAGAGCAGTACTGTCATGCTGTAAGCATGGGCTGAGACTTGGAACATGATGGAAGGAGCACTGGGTGGTGAGTTTGCAATCCTTGCTCTTAGCTCTGCGGCTCAGTCGGTTTCCTTGGGAAAGTCACTCAACCTCTCTGTACCTCGTTTTTTTACCAGACATGAGCAGAAAGTAGAAAGATCTCCAAGAACCCTCAGCATAGGTTGCCAGGCTATCAGCTGCAGGCTCTGCCTACCTGGAGGGGACCTGGCTCTGCTACTTGTGTCTGAGCCATGGGAACATAGAGACAGAGGCTGCCCCTGGCTTCCCCAGGGTAGGTGCTCCCTCATCTGGTCTGACTGGCTCCAGTGCTTCGGGCCTTTTTCTCCTTGTGCCGTGGTTGGGTGCACTGATGAATGTGCTCTGGACCCAGCATCCTGGGTGGGCAGAGCCGCCTCACCATGCAGCAGTGTTTGACCTCCCCGAGCTGACTGTGTGGTTGTGTCTCTCCTGCCCTGGACTGTCAGCACCGTGAGAGCAGAGCCCACCCCGACTGTCCTCCATCACATCCCTGAGGCCTAGCATGGAGCCTGGCACGAGTCAGAGCCTCCAAAAGTATGTTTGATTGAAAGAAAGTGAAGCTAAAGTGCACTTCTTAGGTCAAAGCATCCTATATAAAGGCTCTCCACCCCAAGAATCTCACCCCAAGTGCCAGAAATTCCATCCTAGGAACCAGCCAGCCCACTGGGACTCTCTCAGTCCTAGGACAACTGGCCATCTCCCAAGACTCCCTTGCTTAGTTTTCCAGGCTAAAGGTGGGCCCTATGTCTCAGGAGGCTGCAGGAGGACAGTCTTCCAAGCTGGAAGATTCCTAGTCCCCTGTGAGGGCTGCCCTGGCCCTGCCCCAGGGACAAAAAGAACACTGGTTGGAATTTATAAGCGGCAGGCTCAGCTGAAGGCTGCTGTGCGTACTTACCTTGTCCCTGGGAAAGGATGTTTTCTTGTAGCTGCAAGCACACGTGTGCTCATGAGTGTGGAAGAGAGGAGTGGGACGCAGTGGTAGAAAGGGGAAGGAACAAGCAGAGCCCTGTTGGAGACATGGAGGCTGCTGCAGGGCGAGAGAGGCTGGCGGACAGTGCGTTGGCCCCGGATGGCTGAGGTGGGATGTGGTGGGAGCTGCAGAAGGGACTCCTTCTGCCCAGGATCTCCACTGGCACAGGGTTCCTCCCACTCCAAGAGAAGGCGGCCATGTCCTGGGCACTTCTATTTTGCCTGGGCATGGGTCAGGGAACATTTTTTAGTGTCAGATAACAAGCTGCAGCAGCCCCAGTGATGGAGAGCTGCTTTGTGTTGGCAAAGCAGCTTCTGCAGTGAAGAGGTGGCACCGTGGTGTAGGGGAGCGTCAGTAGGACCAAGGGTGTTCAACGGTCCCACCTAGCAGTGTAACTAGGAGCAAGGCCCTCTGCCACTGGTACCTGGGAGTCTTGCCCTCACAAGTTATGGGTGAGGATTAAATAAGGAATGCAGGCAAAGCTTTTTGGCACAGGGCTTGGCACAGAGAAAGGTAGCCCACAGCCGGCTCTCGGCTCTCCATTAATCCCATAGGTGGGTGGAGCTGGGGGCTCAGCCCCACTTTACAGAGTGGAAACCAAGGCACAGGAAGGGGCCAGAGCTTGCTCAGTGAGCCTGGCTAGCTAGGGCTGGAGCTGGAACTACAACTGGGTGCTTGTGTCGAAGGTTACTGCTGTTTCCGCAGCCCCTACCCTCCCTGTTTGGATTTCTCCTTTTGTGATGGTAACTCCAGAGTGGCTGTAAGGGCCCTCTTAGTCATCTTGCTGGGATAGAAGCCTCGCTCTCTGTCCATCTCAGATTCCCTGAGTTAGGTACACAAAAGTCCCCAATAAAAACGTGTGTCCCCAGGTGTGCAGGGTGGGGCCTGGAGCTGCCACTCGTTGGCTGTGCAGACAGCCACCTCCTCAGAGTGAGCTATGCTGGCTGCAGGACCCTGGCTTCAATTGCAGCCGCCCACTGGGACAGAGCAGCATGGGGGAGGGGGTGTGGCAGAGAAGCCTCCGTGATTGGTTCCGTTCTGCCAGGGAGCGGTGGCTGCTGGCTTTGCGCTGCCCCAACTGGGGAGCCTTCAGGATATGTGTGGGGTGGAGCTGGCTTGGGATCCGATGGACGCCTCTTCCTCCGGAGCAGCACTTTGGGGGCCAGCTTGGCCCCAGGGGAGAGGCGGCAGGGCACCCAGGGCCAGCGCTGGTGAGTGTGTGAGCGAAGAGCTGGCTTGGTCCCTCGTGGGCTGAAGGACCCGCTGACTGAGGACTCTTCCTCCACTCATCCTGGCTCCTTCTCAGATGAAAGTGGTTTGAGAAATCCCAGAGTTTTCTATTTGATGGAGGAAAGGCATCCAGCCTCTCCAGAGTGGCAACGACCGGCTGGACAGGGTGTGTGTTTCTGACGAGCGCTCGCTGGAAGAGAAGGAGGAAGAGGAGGAGGATAAGTAGGGGGAGGAGGAAGAGGGGGAGGGATGGTGATGCAAGGGTTTTGAAAACGCTACCTAGATGTGGGAGGCGGAACCTGGTCATTTGGTTCTGCTTTTCCCAGCAGGTACCGCTCCCCTGGGGAACTTGGGTAAGTCCATAAATAGCCCTGCCAACACACAAAGGCACTCTGTCTGGGGAAGGCAGCCACTTGACACGGCAGCGACCGCCCGCCCGCGGGAGCTGCCACCGCAGCCCGCCTGCCTGCCTGCGGGAGGAGCCGGGTGGAGACCCAGCGGGCGGGCTGGCGGGAGCGGGAGCGGCAGCCAGGAGTCGCCTGGGTCCCTTCAAAGTGTGCTGGGTAGGTACCTCAGAGATGGGGCTGTGTGTGGTGGGTGAGGGGGCTCTTGGCCAAGCCACCCGTGCCCCTGTTTTCTATTGTTTCTTCTTCAGGGCAGCCATTGGTGGGCATGTTATGATCAAACTGGTTGTGTTCTGTTCTGAGATCACTCTGAGAGAGTGTGTGTGTGTGTGTGTGTGTGTGTGTGTGTGTGTGTCGTGGGAGGCAAGGGCTCTGCGGAGCCAGGGGTCATGCTTTTTCTGCTCCCCGCTTTTGAGTTAGCCAGCCAGCTTTCCTTTCTGGGAAGGTCCGCAGGGAATGTTTGGTGGCAGAGAAGTCCCGGACACTGTGGTGTGGCAGCGCTTAGCCAGCAGGGTTGGCTATTGTGCAGGATGCTGGCCACACGCCAGGCAGTGGGATGGCACCACTTGCCATGTTGCACTGGCAGGAAAGGAGGTGGTCTCTAGAAGGGTCACTTCTGATCCCCGAGATTCGCAGAAACGTCCACTGGAAACACGAAGGCTTTCTCTGCCTGAGGAGTTCGCAGCCTCTTGGAGAAGGGCCTGCACCTGCTCCTTGACTCCAGCTGGGACTCTTAAGGAAGAGGGTACTGGTTAGTGACTCACTGGCTCCACAGAGCCGGCCACTGAAAACAGCAGAGGCCAGCTCGCCTCCTTTCTCAACTTGCAGAGTTCACCTCTCTACTCTTCCCCTGAGGTGTCCACAAGAACCTGGCACCCAGAGGTCCAGCCCTGGAGGGAGGAGAACCTGGCCCAAAGTAGGGAGCGGCCTCATCCAAGTTCAAACAGCAAGTCCTGGTCTGAGCCCAGACCAGGAAGGCAGACAGACCTCCGCCTCACACACAGCAAGGATGCTGCGACTTGTGGGAAGCTGCTACCCTGACCTGAGCTAAGGAATTTGCACTGCACTTTGCCTTTCTGGCTTGAGATGCCTGGTTAGGTATGGAGCCTTCCGATCCCTCAGTAACTCTTCAAAACTTTTCCTACCCTAAAACCCTCGGACCTCAAGGAGGCTGAATCAGGAACATCTTTAAAGGCAGCAGCTGCAGAGGCAGAACCCCCATTGCCTGTGGGATCCCAGCCAGGGCACTGCAGTTGGAGTCAGAGTTTCCACTTACGCCCCTTGAGTCTTCTGTGCCCAGCCAAGGGCACCTCCCCCGTTCCCCAGCATGTGGCATGGTGGAGTCCTGGGTGGGCCCTCCAGGGAGCCACGTTCCACTGCAGGGTGTGTTTGGGTCCAGCTGGCCGCTGAGATGCAAGCGGTGGTGAGGATGGAGGCTACAACCCCTTGCTGGGAAGTCTCCAGGGCTTTGAACCCAAAGCCATAGAAGGGACTTCTGATTATAAATTCTTGATATCAATGAAACCAACACACAGCTTTCCTGCCTTTCTTTGCTGCTTCCATGAGTGCTGTCCCATATGCCTCTCTTCTCTACCCTTCTTCCTCATCCTACTTGATTTTGAAGACCAGAGCCAGTAAGTCCATCCATTGGTGGTGGCACCCTGGGTGGCTTCTTTGAGCCCTTCTTATGCAATGCTTGGCCCTTATTTGTCCTTCGGTCACCCAAGGGCCTGGCCTGCTCCCAGGATATAGTTGGAGAGGGGTGTTGAATTGCCCTGTGTAGCTAGAGTGGGTTTTTCTGGCAGGTAAACACTGACTTCCAAGTGTGCTGCATTTTTCCATCTTAGATCTGTGTCTGGCAAGAGAATGGGCACTGCCAGCTAGATGGTCTCGCAGGGAGCCCCCTTAGGAGGGCTCTTCGTCTTTGTCTATCAGGCTACTGCTCATGGAGCCAAGGGTCTGGGGCAGGGTTTGATGGGGGAGTGTAGATATCAGTCTGGTTGAGAGTCTGCTCAGCATACATCCTGCAATGGGAGGTGTCCACACCCATTCTGACCCCTGGAGAGTTGAGGGTGCAATGCTGGCTGTTTCTAATGCAGTGCTCACGGTCCTTTGCACGGATTACACTGCTATGGAACTCAGTTCCCTTGGTCCCCTTGAGATGGTGCCATTAGGTTGGATGTAAGAGACTGGTGCTCAGCCAGTGGTCTACCTGGTTCTCCCAGCAAAAGCACAGCTGGGGAGGGTGCACCCTTGCCCAGTGATATCCTTGGGGATTTTGAGGGCTGCTTCCCATTCAGTCTCCAAGGACCTGGAGATGGCAGAGTTTCTAGACTGATAGAGAAGCACTGAAGCAGGAAAAGAAGAACCTGCCTGAGGCTACAGGCACCTCAGCTGCAAAGCAGGTCCCAGAGCTCAGGACTGAGGCTGCATAGCCCAAGTCTCTCTTCACAACACTAGCTGGATGTCTCAGGGTACCCGGGTTTCATGTTGGTACTCCACCTTGACTCCCTGCTCTGCTCCTTTTTGGATGTTGGGCTTCCTGGATAGAACTCTGCTATTTCCTGGAAAGACAATTCATGTGGTGGAGAAAGCCCAGACCAAGACACCTTCTAGTTCCTGATTATCAATGCTCACAGGCAAATATGTCTTTTCATGGTATGGCTTCCTCTTTGGAGCAAGCAGGAACTGGACCAGATATTGTCAGGCTCCTTTCAGCTATCTTAATTCTCTCTAAATCCCCTTGTCTTCTCCTGTTTCAAGAGTCAGGGTCAAGGCAAGGGTCTTGCTCAGCCTCTGACCTTTTACTCGAGTGCATCTGGGCAGAAGCCTTCTTTTGAAAGCTGCAGCTCAAGCTGGGTTGGGAGGTTTGTTGTTGTTTGTGGAGCTAGGCTGTTTCCAAGATGTCATTGCTCAGGGAAAACCATCATTCCTCCCAGGGATAAACAAGGCTGCTTATGGCTCAGCCCCGAAGCCCAGAGAGGCTGCAGCCACTCACAGCATGCCAGCTGGGCTGAGCCCTAGGGAACCACCGCCTTCCACTACACCACCAGCTGTACCAAGACATCCAGGAGCTGGGTATGGGTGGGGGCAGGAGGCCAGGCCATAAGCCATGTGGGAGCTCAGAGCTTCCAGGCACCAAACAGAGAGGCAAGGATCTCAGGATGCACTCTTCGTTCCAGCAGTGACCTAGGTCATCACAGTGGACGTGTGGAGGGGTGCCCTCTGCCCCAGATGGCCTAGAGCTTCTCCCCTGTCCTGGTTCACCATGGGTCAGCCTGCCTGCACCAGGCACCATGATCCAGGATGTTGCCAAAGAACTACATGCAGTTCCTGATTTGGAGAGAGAGAGAGAGAGAGAGAGAGAGAGAGAGAGAGAGAGATCGTGCACTGTGGTGTCCTGGTACCCTTGGTGTTAGCTTTGGGGCACTCAGTGCAGATGGAGAGGGGCAGAAAGAGGGCTTGCCAGAGCCTCTGGGGGCCACATAGCTGGAAGGAAGCTTTAGAGAAGGCTGGAGACTGCCAGCGCAAGGCTGTGGAGTGGAAGGTGGCACCCCTGTGCTGCCCTTCAAATTAAGAGCTGTAACTCATGCCTAGCCAGGACACCAACTCCCTCCCTGCTCAGATCTTGACTAATGGGACTCTGGTCAAATAGTGGCTCTGTGCAGTGCTCTCTGCCTCCTTCTCGCCTGCCTTCTTGCCTTTCAATGTGTTAAGTGTTATGCTCTTGCCAGGTACTGGAGGTGCAGACATAAAAGGCTCATTCTTTTTTTGGTGTGTGTGTGGGGGACCAGGGTTCAAACTCATAACCTTGCACTTGCCATGGAGGCACTTGTGCCACAGAGCTATCTCCCCAGCCCTAAGGCTCATTGTTAAATCTGGAGCTGTGGGTGGGTAGATAAGGGATGGACATAGTGCAGTATTAGTAGCAAGGCATGGGGTGGTATGTGGGGACCCCAGGGAAGCAGCCAGTATAGCCAAGGAGCTTCAGTGAAGCTTTCTGTAGGAGGTAAGGCTTCATCTCCTTATATCAACACAGGCCAAGTGAAAGAACAGTTCTCCATCCCAGTTTTTCAACCCTTCTGCAGTGTAGGGCTGTGGGTTCTGATCCTGGGGACAGTGCTCTGGGGCAAAACCCAGAGACTCCCCTGCCTCCATTTCATCAGGCGGTGGCCCTACTTCAGTGGCCAAATGTGACCTTCCTGTAAAGTTCTTAGACACGCTTCATGCCTCTAGATTCCAGGTCATTTAGCAGTGGGAGTGCTGTCATGCCATATCTCACAGGTGGCTGTCACTAAATGTGGCAATGTAGGTGAGGTTCTCAGCGTGGGGTCTGAATTAGTCAGCTTTCTGTTGCTGGGCCAAAGTCTTTGACATGTGTACCTCAAGGAGGAAAAGTTTATTCTGATTCAATTTTAGAGATTTTCATTGGTAGTTTGATTCACTGATGGCATTAGTGGCCCTGTGATCTAAGAATCCCCTTCCCATAGCCTCACTTCTGAACACCTGGGACTTGAGGACACAGTGTAGATCAAAGCCACAACAGGGTCTGACTCAGAGCAGGCATTCAGCAGACAGGAGGTAGATAACAACTTGTTGCAGGAAAAAATGCTGGGCTGTGTTAGTAGAAATGTGAACCAGGGTCATGATGGGAAAAGTCACTGTCTCAACAGAGAGCAGAGGAGGTGACGCTGGAATGATAGCTTTTGCTTATCATTCAAACCACGATAACACTTTAAAGGGAAATACGGAACAGTTACAGAAAGATTAGAAATGTATAGCTGATACATTTCACAAAGTGAAATGACGCCCACATAGTCCCCATTGAGGTCAAGAAATAGAACATTCCAGTACCCTGGGAACCTCCCTTCACCCTCTTACAGTTATTATCACCTCAAAGGCAGCCTCTGTCCTGATTTCTGTCACTGATGACTATGACCTGACTTTGAACTTTATATACATGGTTTCACTGAATAGATATTCTTTTATGCTGACTTTCCACCAGTGTTTTGATAGTGAGATTCGTCAAAGTTATTGCACTGAGTTTCATTTTGTTTGGTCTCATCACACTGTGGTGCTTTATTGTCTCATCTGCCACAATATCCACTCTACTTGTGGTGAGTTTTTTTTTTTTTTTTTAATTCAAGATTGTAATAAATAGTGCTGCTGCAAGTATATTTGGGCATGTCTTCTGATGTACTGTTATTCTTTCTGTTGGGTAAATATCTGAGATTTGCAACTGCTGAGTCACACAGTTATATACAATGAGCATTTGTAGATGGCGTCACATAACTTTGCTCAGTGCGACACCAATACATCCTCCTTGAAGGTGTTTATGTGAGTGCCCATTGCTCTACTTACTAACTGTATTGGTATTAGATATTGTGATATATAATTGCGGTTTTAATTTACATTCTCCTGATGACTAACGAGGTTAAATATCTTTACATATGTTGACTAGCTACTTAACTAACTCTTTGGCAGAATGCTTGTTCAAATCTTTCTCTCATTTTCCTATTGGGTTGTCTGTCTTTTTTCTGATTGATTTATAGGAGCCTAAAAAGTTCTAGATATTCTTTCAGCATTGAACAAATACACTGTGTGTATGATCTCCTACTTTGGGCTTTGTTTATTCACTTTTTAGGGAATATTTGAAGACAAGAAATTCTTTTAATGCAGTGTAATTTGTTAATCTTTTTCTTTTATGGAGTGTGCCTGTTAAATTCTTCTTTCTTTCTTTCTTTCCTGTTTGGATTTGAACAAGACTATGGATATGCTGTTGTATCTTGGTATGCATGAGAGATCAGCTCCCGGGTGCCCTGTGGGTCCCAAAGTCTGCCAACATTTATGTTGTGGCATAGTCCTACATCAAATGGTGTAGTCTCTCTGTATCACTTATACCTCCCCACATGCATTCATTTTATTTTTGAGACAGGGCCTCACTGTTGAACTCACTACGGAGCCCAGGCTGGCCTCAAACTTGTGCCATCCTCTCAGGTGCTGGGGTTACAGGTGTGTGCTGTCTTGCCTGTCTCTCCCGGGCTCTTAAAACATCTCTCTAATCCCCAATACAATGAAAATACTCTTCAAATGTTACACAGCATTGCTCAGGAGATAATGATGAGAGGGAAAGGTGGTACATTTTCACTACAGGTGAATTTTTTTTTTTAAGTTTTGATCTGGGGTTGGTTAAATTGGAACATGAAATCCACAGACCTGGAGGATCATCTTAGAAGTTCAGTCACTTTGTGTTTTATATTTAGATCTAAAATCAAGTGTCATAGTTTTTTTTTTTTTTTTTTTTTTTTTTTGGTTTTTTTGGCACAATGTGGCACAGAGGCTGGGGCTCATTTTCCCTAGGTGGGTATCCAATTTATCCAAAAGACCATCCCCTCCCAAGGTGGAGCACTGTCACCTTTGTCCCTAATGGAAGGTGTGCCTTGTGGGTGGGCTGGAGATTTAAAGGATGAGTAGAGGTTCACCAGGTAGACAGGGAAGGAGAGCATGCAAGGCAGGAGATGTGACATCGGCACAGGGGTGGAGGTGTGAACAGGACTGGCAGGACAAAACAGAGGAAGCCATGTGGTGGAGATGTCAACAGGATCAGGACACACAGGGTGAGGGGTTGGGACTTTATCTCAGGTGGGCTGAAGAAGCAGGACAAGAACATAGACAGGCTGTGCAAGCCCGAGGGGCATGGAAGTCCAAGGGCAGGGATGGTAGGAGGGTGCAATTAATTAATTAATTAATTTGGTACAGAGTTTTGCTATGCTACACAGTTTAGACTCCTAATGATCCTCCTATGTCATCCTCTCCTGTGCTGGGATTACGGGTGTATGCCACCATGCCCAGTTTTGGTGCCTGACACAGCACACCCCAGTTCTGGGGCCAGCAGGGCATGCCGTACCAGGGATTGAATATGGGTCCTTGTGCTTGCCAGGCAGGTGCTTAGACCATCAAGCTATCTCACCAGTCCCAGGATGGTACCAGCATGGTCACCCCTTGGCAGAGAGCAGGGTACATTTGTTTGGAGGAGCTGTGGAGAGGCAGAAGTGTATCTGGGGCCCTCCAGCTGAGTCCCAGATGTCTAGGATGGTGTCCTTGGGTGGAAGAAACTCCCTCTGCCACCTTGTGCCCTTGACTAGAGTGCCCATCACTATAGGCCCTGATGCAAGAGGTATTATAGGAATGGGGCAGACAGAGGAGTAGGGTGTCTCTGGGGAGGTGGTCCCACAGAGGGACCTGGCCACACTGCAGGCCCTGAGATCTGACCTTTCTGGGCCGGCTGAGCTTCAGAGCTGGACAGATCCTCATGGGGAGAGTGACTTGGCCAAGAGAGCACTCAGTGGGCTGAGCAGTGAGCCTGGGTGAGGGCCGAGCACGGACTCACCCACTCCCCAGCTTCCAAGGCCTGTGGGGGCAGGTCTCACTTTCCTCCCTGGAAACCTGCAGCAAGCCAGATTCCTATTCTAGCTGGTTTTAAAGGTCAGAATGCATCCAGTGTCCTGTTCCGGAGCTGGGTGCTGGCAAGGGAGCTGCTGCTATGACAGGGGTAATGATGGTGATTACAGGAATTGCAAATTTGTACTGAGCTTCTACTCGAGGTGTGATAAAAAATAAAAAAAAAAAACAACACATGGTGAATGTTTAAACAAGGTATTACAGAAAAGGCACCTTGCTACTACCCCTCTTCAAAACATTCTGTCTCCCTTCAAGCATACTCATCCCAGTGTCCCTGCCATCTTCTGCAGCACTTCTGGAAGTCCTCTTTCATGGCTGTCTTATTTGCATGGTCCTGGCTGCTTCCCTGTCTTGAATTGATTCACAGCGTTTACCTTTCACAGTCGTATAGGCTTTGGGGAGTATCCAGAGATTGCATGGTGCCGGATCTGTTGAGGGGAGCAGAGGAGGACTCACTGAGGTGTCTGTACGTGCCTGCCTTTGCATTGTGTGGCACTTGGCAGAAGCCTTTTTGCCAAACCTCGTAAAGGACACCCATGAAAGGCGGTTTGCAAAACTGCTTCTGAAAACGGCAAGCATGAGGAGATAAGAATATTTAAAAGGAGGTGGATATGCTGGGACAGATTAATGGCAACGTGCGTTGCACTGTAGTCGATGTTTTAGAATTTACACTTTCTCTGTATGATGATTACTGCTTGTATGTGCCAGGCGCTATGCTCAGCTTTTTATGCGGGCTGCCTACTAGCAGTGCTGTACTGTGGCTACTTGGGATTCATGTCACCATTTTATAGTCAAGCCTTGAAGGGGCTAAGCAGCCTCACATAGGAGTCAAATCCAGAGTTGTCTCTGAGCCCCAAGACTGCAGTACAGAGTGCTCCTTTCCTCTGCCCCGTTTGCTGGGCTGTTCCTTGAGGGGAGCCATGGTTTATGCTTAGTCTCTGGTGCTCCCCGGGGAAGCAAAGGCACCGCGGTGTGCAAAAACCCGCAGCGCACCAGCCCTGGTCTGTGCATGCCTGCTACAACCTTTTGAGGTCACGTGGCTAGGAAGTGGGC
The DNA here is from genome assembly GCA_004027025.1 of Myocastor coypus. NCBI lineage: Eukaryota > Metazoa > Chordata > Mammalia > Rodentia > Myocastoridae > Myocastor > Myocastor coypus. Next base: position 40,493 of record PVJA010016481.1, read on the forward strand.
GTTGCCCTCAGGCCTGCCTGATTTCCAGGGCTGGCCTCATCATCAACGCGATTTCTGCCCTTCCCTGGGATCTTCTGGCCTGGCAGGGCTTGTTTTGTCTCATCAGCCTAGTGTACAGCATTTCAGAAAAGCCCCACTTGGAAGTGGTCCCTGGGGAGCCGAAAGTTTGGCAGGTCCCCAGGTATGTAGAGATCTTCATCCCCGCCCACATCAGTGGATGGGGCTCCTGTCCGCAGTCACTAACCACTTGGAGTGAGAGCAAAGCCTGGAGCCTGGCACTGCAGCCCACCCCTAGGACCATCTCAGGTGCCCTGCACAGGATCTGCCCCAAGTAGACTCTCAGGAAGGGAGGGGGGAAAAAGAATGTGAAGAGGGCAGGAAAGGAGCTCTGGGGGAGCAGGCAGGCCTCTGCTGGGTGCGTGCACCTGTGTGCACCTGCGCGGGCACTTGTGCCGGAATGGCTCCACTTGCTCAAGCTCACCTCCTGTTCATCCCATCCCACGTGCTCCAGCGAGATGCTACTGAACAGGCCACACCTAGAGCGCTTGCCGCTTCCCTGCCAGCGCCTGGCCTGCTCTGCAAAGCCTGGGGCTTTGGCTCGTAGGTGGCCCTGGCTTGCTTCTGTACCGCAGAGCCACTCAGCAAATGTAGCTACACAGCCCAGCCCCTGAGTAGCCCAGCAGTGTCTCCTTAGTGCTATAGGGAAAGGGGGAGCTGGAAGTGGAAGAAGCAGGTAAGGATGAAAACCAAGGCATGGTCATTAACTGAGCAGCTGCTGTCCATCAGGACCCCGGCCATTCCTTTCCTATAACCTCGTGCTTCCAACCCTATGAGGTCAGTGTCACTGGCCTCATTTTGCAAATAAGGAACCTGGCGTTTACAGAGGTTAAGGAACTTGCACCAGATCAAAATACAGTAAGTAGAGGAACTCTGGGAGGGCAGGGGTGAGTGAGCCGAGGCGCTGCCCGTGAGCACACATCAACTTTGGGGTGAGGCCCAGCACCTGAGCCTCCTCCAGAATTCCATGCTATCTCGGCTGCTACAGCCCCAGTCCTATCTCTTTTCCTGTGGCCTCCTCTGCTCAGAGCCCTCTAGGTCTTTTCCTGCTGCTTCTGTGCTTCTGCGACTCCCTGGGGATGGGGAATGGGGACAGGGGAGAGTGGCCTGGCTCCTGTGTCTGTTCCTCATGGACCTGCTACCTTCAAGGCAGGAACATGTCTTGCTGCAGTTTGGCACAGGTCTTGGCATGTGGCTGGGCTCTGCAGGTATTTGGGGGTGGGGTGGAGCAGGGCAGGCTGTGCACTGGCAGGGGCCCAGAGCCCTCCAGCTGGGGAATGCTAGGAGGCTTGCAGGACAGGCCGGAAATGGACCTGGGCAGGTAGAGGTGTTATGGGACCAGGCAGTATGCACAGTGGCAGGGAAGGAGGGGACAGGCAGGAAGGGAGCAGTGGAGATGTCTGGCCTGAGCTCGCTCCTGAGCAGGGCCCTGGGGCTGGGCCAGGACCGGAGCTCTCTGCTGTCTGTCACCACGGCCATGGAAGACACCAGGGAATCCCAGCTTTCAGCTGCTTGCCTTTCAGAGGGGAAAGCTGGAGGTGAAGAAGGAGTCTGGGGGTACAGACCCCATTGGTCTTCTCTGGAAGCAGTGGTGTCTGAGATCCTGAGAGGAGAACAGGCCTGGCTGGGCTGTGACAGGAGAGCACAGACCTGGAACATAGCTTGACAGCTGCCTCCCCAGCCACCTGGGGAGGAGCTAGGCATCTGCAAGGGCTGGAGGCCTCCAGCGGGCTGCCAGGTGCGTGTCTTTCTGGCTTGGTCAGGTGGTAGTGCCGGGAGCGGGGAAGGTTTCCTGCTTGTCCCTCTCGGGAGTCTCCTTTCCTGAGTGTTGGCTCTGTACAGCTTCTGAGCTGGGAAGAGCCACCTCTCTCGACCTCACTATTGCTTTCAGTAGAATGGGCGTGCTCCGTGCTGTAGGGTGCCGCCCTCCTGAGCGGGCCACAGAGCGCAACTCATGGGATCCTTTAGGTACAGAGGCTGTCACCTGGGGCCCAATTCTTTTTCCTTCCCTGGGCCTCTATGGAGGGGGCCCACGAATGGGGTTGTGCCAGGTCCCCACCTAGGTCTCCTCTCTCCTGCACAGCTTCCTACTGTATAAGAAGCCTTGTGTTAGGAACCAGACCCAGGCACGCATGTCCTGACTCAGTCATGCAGCTGGGGTGCGTCACCCCTCTCCTCCCCACCACATGCCCTTGTTCCCTGAGCTGCTCTTTAGCATTATTTGGGAGTTAGAAAAAAATGAAAATACCTGGGTTCTACCCTTAGGAAATCTGATCCAGCAGGTCTAGAACTAGGGCCCTAAGGCAGGTATATCAAAAGGTTCCACAGATGACTCTAGCAGAATTGGCCCTGTTGAGGGCTAGTGGGCTAGGCTCGGGCATCTCAGTAGGCACACGAGTCACTCAGGGTCTTGTCAGAATGCAGTTTCTGATCTAGCAGTCTGCACTTTACCCTGGAGTAGTGGCCACGCTTCAGGGAGAGAGTCCAGATGGCCCGGTGAACTCTGCGGCATCCTGCATTCAGTCATTCATCAGACGGCTGTTGTGGGGGAGGAGGGAGGCCAGAGGAAGTTAGGCTGGGACCACAGTGTTGGGACTTCACCTCCAAGGCGCTGGGAGCCGCATCAGGGTTTTAAGTAAAGGAGTGAAAGTTCAGATTTGTTCCAGAAGATTCCCTGCCATGGCCCAGACCATGGGCTGGGCCACCGCTGGGAGGTTGGCACCATCTGGTAGGGGATGACTGTGGAATTGGACGTGAATAGAGCGAAAGATTTCCCTCCTCTCCTCTCCTCTCCCCTCCCCTCCCCTCC